>QANY01012707.1:0-159087 GCA_003255025.1 Datisca glomerata
TTTATACAAACAATAAATAATGTTCAACATAAAAGTTAGAACACCATATACCACCCTATTTCAATCACAGTAACTACAAAAATTTATCAACCATTTTCCATTAAAGTGAGTCAAAACAATAACAATAAAAAGGAAAAACCATTAACAAGAGATGATGTAATCCTTAGTCAGTTTGAACACCATATTACCTCCCTCTCCATCACTCTCTCCCTCTACCTCCCCCTTTCTCCCTCACTCTCTCTTTATCTATCTCCCTCTTACTCCCTATCCCTCTGTCTGTCTCTCTCTCTATTTATCTTTGTCCCTCTCTCTCTCCCTCTCACTCATTCTCTCTCTCCTCTATCTCTGTCTTGCTCTCACTCCCCCTCTCTCACTCTCTTTCTCTTTCTCTCCGTCTCTCTCACACACTCTCACTTTCCCTCTCTCTCTCCCTCCCTCCCTCTTTCTCTCTATGCCCCTCTCTCTTTATCCCCCCTCTCCATTTCCCCTCTCTCTTCATCCCTCTCTCTCCCCCTCTATCTCGTTCACTCTACTTCTCTCTCTCTCTCCTTTCTCCCTCTCTCTCCCTATCGCTCACTTACTCTCTCTTTCTCCCTCACTCTCTTAGTTTCTCTCACTCTTGCCCTTGTTCTCTCATTCTCACTCTCTACCTCTCTCTCTCTGTCCCCCTTTCTCTCCACTCTCTCTCCCCCCTTCTCTCCCTCTCTCTCCCCCCTCTCTCTCGTTCACTCTACTTCTCTCACTCACTCTCTCTTTCTCCCTCTGTCTCTCTCTGTCCCTATGACTCACTTTCTCTTTCTCCCTCACTCTCTTGCCCTCTCTCTCTTGCTATTGTTCTCACGCTCTCACTCTCTGCCTCTCTCTCTCTCTCTATAAAAACAAGGTAAAATACCCTGCTATTCTAATAATTAATATGCCACTTTAGCTAAGGTTGGTCATATGACTGAAAGGAGATTATCACAAATCCAAACACTTGTCTTTTCCTTGATTTGTTTTGTTCATTGCATATTGAGAAATGTCTTATACATGAGATAAATTTTGTTGCTTTTAGACGTCTTTGTTGTTTTTTAATTGGATATGGAGAAATGGTTTTTTAACTTTTTATTGAATCTGCCCAGCTTGTTTCTTTGGCTTTTTTAGTTAGATTTCTCTTGTTGAATGATTAACTGAGTAAAATGATGAATATATACAAGATATAGGGTATTGGTGATGCTCGTGTGGTTTGAAATTAGAATAAATGCTAAATTTTTTAAAACTTTCACTTGCATGCACTCGGAGTTTTCTGACCGAGAATTGCATCATCTCTGGTGAGGGAGAAAGAGGGAGAGAGAGAGAGTGATACCTAGAGAATGCGTGCGAGAGAGAGATCAAGAGAGTCAGGGAGAAAGAGGGGGGGGGGGGGNGCAGAGAGAGGGGCATGGGAGAGAGAGAGGAGCATGGGAGAGAGAGGGGGGACAACGAGAGTATAGAAAGGATAAATCAATCACCTGAAGAGGGATTGGTTGAACTTCGTTATATGAAACAGTTCATAATTTTCAAAAGTAAGTTAAATCAGTCACCTAAAGAACTTTAAGGCTATCTGTCCTCTCTGTTTCTAATACAAGAGTTTGGAGCTGCAAAGAAGAAATACGATCACCGCAACACTAAATATTCACAGTCCAACTATTACTATAATTCAAATTATAGAAGTTATACTTTACTATTAATGATACAACAAAGTTACCAACGGAAGGATTGGCAGATTTATAGAAGTCGTACAATACTATTAATGATACAGAAAAGCTACATTTCTGCCATCACTGTAAGCATGCAGAAGGACAGTGTTCCTACTAACGTAAATTGTTATCAATCATCCCTAATATAAATGGATCATCCGCCAACCCATGGGGTTTAGTCTGGAAACATAAAGTTCTTTCTAATCAAGATTTCTTAACAAACATAAAGCTCTATCCAATATTCTCTGGCTAAACTATTTTAGGCACATGAGTTTAGTTTGCAAATGGTGCTTGAAAAAACACATTTTCTATCCTACATATCTGTAATTATAACACTAAAGCTTTATTAGAGAAGAGAAAATTGTTACTCATACTAGACCAATTCAGTTCAAGTGCCAATTTATGACTAGTAAAAAACCTGACTAATTATCTTATCTGATAAACATGTGTTGTGATAAAATTAGGCAAACCAAGTTTCAGCTTTCTAGTAGACTAGATCAAGAACTTCAAGTAAGAAATGGAATGAAAAGTAACATAGAAACTCCATTTTTAGTCAGAAATATAACCAGAGCGGAACAAATAGAAAAAAATTAGAGGCTGTGATTTCCAATCAACTAATCATATTCAAACTGGACAATCAACAGGAAAAAGAAAAAAATGCGATGAGAAAATGAAACGAAAATAATACAAACTCTAGAAACAATTAAACTTACAGCCTCGTCAATCAAATTCCTACACCATGATAGATAAAGAGTACGCAACTTCCTTGAAGTCCTAGCAAGAGATATGGTAGTGTTGATGTCAACCTGAACATGGTCATCATACCCTTTAAAATAGAACAACTATATCAAAACCAAACAGAAGACAAGTGTATGTGTACAAAAATAAGGCGTTTAAGATGGGGCAGGGGAGGGAGTTTCAAGAAGTAACTTCTTGAAAAAAGGTAAAATAGAAAAATATGTTTTAGAATCACAAAGTTATATGTTCAGAATCATGAACACAAACCCTTAGTTTCACCTAGCCAGAAAATGGTATTAGTCAGAAAAGCACGAGCTCTATCCTTTACTAGATCTCAATTAACTCGGATAAACCTATGAAAAAACATAAAAAATCAGAGGACAAACACAAAAATCATACACGAATTCGAGATTAAAACCCACCTCGCAAGAAAAAAAACCTCACCTCTAGTTCTGAGATGTGAAATCAAAGTGGGAGAGAGCTGGGAAATAAAGCCGTGACATAGAGCTGAGAGAGAGAGAGAGAGAGATGTGTGAGAGAGATCTAGGTGGGAGACAGGATACCAAAGAAAAGAAACAGAGAGATGCGAGGGAATTGGTGAGAGAGAACTGCGAGAGTTGAGGCTGCGACAGAGCTAAAGAGAGAGTTGCAATAAGCTGTAGAGAGAACTTCATGAGAGAGAGAGAGAGACCTTCACGAGAGAGAGAGGGATAGAGAGATAGAGAGAGAGAGAGCTTAATGAGAGAGATGAAAAAGTGAGATTCATGAGGAAATCCCTTGGTTTCGCAGTTTTGCAGTGGTTGAAGAGAGAGCTATGTGAGAGATTGAAGAGAGAGAGAGAGAACTGTGAGAAGAGAGTCTAATTAATTTTAGGCAGGTTTCAGGAAATTTGGCCCGCGAATCAGATTCAAAGATGTGCTTTCATTGTTCTTGTTCTAAAATTTGAAGATGTGAGTAAGAATCTGGCACCTTGTTCTTGTTCTAAAATTTGAAGAAGATGCGACTTCTCCGAGAGAGAGGGGAGTCAGAATAGTATAACCATTGGGCGAAAGGGGAGTGAGAAGTGTCTACGTAGTTCGTCTTCTCCAAGAGAGAGGGGAGTGAGAAGTGTAATCGCTGAGAGTGAGAACAGTGTAAACGAGTTATCTTCATCTTCGCTGAGAATAAGGTTGGCATTTAATTCGCCCAATATAATACGTTGGGCGTATTATACGCGAACTAAACTCCCCCCCAAAAGTCACGTATTTCTTTCATATATTTGGGGAAAACTTGTGGAAGGACAAAAAAAGATAGAAAGTGAAAAAAACACGTATTATACGCGTATAATATGCGTTTTAACCAACAGAGATTGCTAATGGATGTTCTTTGCGATCTAGGACCCTAGGCAATCGTTCAAGTAATTGCACAAAATAGACAAGTTTTAAAAGTCAATTTAAGAAATTACAGGTTTTTCCAAATTATGTGTAAATAACAGATTTTTAGTGCCACGTCATCAACTAGTTGTTGATAATATATAGTTAATGATTTTAACCTTCGATCTATAGATTTTATAATTAGTTTTAGTGAGGTCCTTACATTTAATTAAATATTTCAGAATTTATTAACTTTCAATTCAAACGTTATTTTTTATTTTTATTTTTAATTAAATTAGATGATAATCAACAATTGATTCTAGTTTCATTTTTGGATAAATTTGATAAGGAAATATTATAGTTTCAATGATTGATTCTAATTCTGATAAGGTAAATATCAAATTTTTAGTGTCACGTCATCAACCAACTGTTGATGAATTTGTAGTTGACGATTTTAAAACTTCGATTTACAGATTTCATAATCAGTTCTGATGGGGTCCTTGCATTTAATTAAATATTCTAAAATTTATTGTCTTTCAATTCAAACATTATTTTTAATTTTGTTTTTAATTAAATTAGATGATAATCAATAATTGATTCTAGTTTCTTTTTTAATCTAATCAGGTAAGGAAATATTATAGTTTCAATGATTGATTCTAATTCTGATAAAATAAATAACAGATTTTTAGTGTCACGTCATCATTTAACTGTTCACAAATTTGTAGTTGACGATTTTAAATTTTGATTTATAGATTTCATAATTAATTTTGGTGAGGTCCTTGCATTTAATTAAATATTTTGAAATTTATTGTATTTCAATTCAAACGTTATTTTTTATTTTTATTTTAATTAAATTAGTTAATAATCAATGATTGATTATAGTTTCCGTTTTAGCTAATTTTGATAAGAAATATTTTAGTTTCAATGATTAATTTTAATTTAGTGTCACGTCATCAACCATTTGTTGACGAATTCTGATATGGTAAACGTTAAATATCTAACATGCTATATATAGATGATTGTCAATTTAGTTTAAAATTATAGACTAATTAGGAAATTTTTTAAAATTATAGAATCACTAGATTACTATGAAAATAGTAATGAAGATTTAGAAGAATTTGAATCATCAGAATTTGAAGAATTAAACTCTTCAAGCTCTGACAGTGATTCTCTAAACATCTATATGGGATGTAAGGATAGCTGTTGTCAGATAATTGTTGATGTTTTAAATAAAAATGAAGAACAATAAATTCTTTTATTAGATTTAATAAGTAAAATAGAAAATTCTAAATTAAAATAAGAATATCTTGAAAGACATAGGAATGTAGTTCAAAAGAAAGAAAATATTAAGTCCAATAAAAATACTACAAGCCTTTCACGTACACTTGAAAATTTCAACAAAATTAAAGGAAATGAAAAAGAAGTTACTCTTTAGGAGCTTCAAAAAGAAATAAAAAATATTAAAATTGAAATAAAAGAATAAAAAGATTCAAACACAAAAATAATAAAAGAATTAAATCTCTTAAAAATAGAGAATTTAATTAAAAATCATGAATCGAGTGAACTAGGAGAACCTAGTAAATTCCCAATTTCTGATGATGAAGAACATGTTGTCAAAATCCAATATTATGACAACTTCCTTCAAATCCTTAAACACATCAAAATTAAGAAATACCACATAATTGTTAGAATAATAATCTAAGATTTTGATTTCACCTCAATGGCTCTGATTGATTCAGAAGCTGATTTGAATTGTATGCAGGAAGGATTCGTTCCTGCCATGTACTTTAAGAAGACAAAATGATCTTTATCCTCTGTCAATGATACTAGTTAGCATATGAATTATGAAATTCTCAAGGTTCATATTTGCCAAGATAATTTATGTTTTAAAATATTATTTGTCTTAGTAAAAAATATGACAGACACAATTATTATGGGTTTACCATTCATTTCTCTACAATATTCTTTTACAATAGACCATGATGAGATAATTACTTATCCTATGGATAAATTTGTCAAATTCAAGTTTTTTTTTTCTCACAGTGAGAAATTAAAAAGTTTAAAACAAAATTATATTTATAAAACTATGAATTTAATTTCTTGTAAAAAAATAATTATATTTTCTACAAGATAAAATAGACTTCAAAAGAATTGAACAACTTTAATATCCTGCTCTTCAAAAAAAAATTAAAAACTTTAAGGGAAAATTTGTAAAAAATTGTGTGCTGACATTCCTAATCAAATCCAGATAAATGGAATTGATAAATATAAAATTACATTTGATCGTCATAAATGGAATGTAATACCATTTGATCTTAAAAAATGCTCCAAATGAATTTCGGAATACAATAATGAAATTTTCAACCAGTTCACCAAATTTTTGATTGTTTGCATTAATTAAACAACTCTAGAAACACCTTGAATTATTTGTCAAGATAATAAAATAAAATAGTTTCGTTATCTCTGCAAGAAAACTCAAACTGTTTCAGTCTAAGATTGGATTTCCAGAATATGTGAGCTATTATTCCATTATTCAAATCATACACTTTTATCTATTAAATCAAAAATTTCTTTAAACCTTACTTGTAAATTTTTGCAGAAAATCATTTCAAGATTCTGCCATGACAGAAATTGAAAATTCTAACCTACTAGAATATGAGAAGATAAAATCCAAAATATTGAATCAAAATTCATTGAAAATAAAAAAATTCAGTGGTAGCGCAACCCTTTTTTGCTCAAAATTCTCATTAATTAATTATGATCATAATTGATTTGAATATCCAAGAAATACATGGATTGATGAATTGCTAAAATTTTGGAAGAAGTTGGGTTGAAGCATGATTTCAACGCACCTTATTTTAATGGTATGAGAAAGTTGAAAAAAATATGTTTTCACAAAGATGATGAAATCTGTTATGACGGTAGAAAAATTTTAACTGTAAAACTATCGGGACTTTCTTCATCATGATTGACGGATTTCAGAAAAGTCATAGGCATGCTGTAGAGTCATTAACTAAAAGAATCATTATTGATGCTTGACACATGATTTTCCTGCATCAGAATTGTGATTTTTCCCACTCTTGGTTTTTAAATTTTGATAAAAATTTTAAAACTAGTTTTCCAAATTAGTTCTTAAGATGGTGGTCCATTTATGGTCATGTCTTAAAACTTTTTCTAATTGATTTTCAACAATATTTTAATTTATTTTTAAAGGTTTACATGCTCTCACCAATTGATGCCTTATTTCCCCAAATACTTTACTTTTCAAATAAGTATAAAATACCTTGTGGGAGACTGTTCCTTGGAGAGGCTGATTCCATATCAATATAAGATGCTTTAGAAAGTTCTAATTGTCTGTTCTTCTGATCTTTAAAGATCTAAATACCTAAGACGAATGGAGCTTCTCCAAGATCCTTCATGTCAATTTGCTTTGCAAGCCAAAACTTGACATCAAACAATCTTCCTACATCATTACCAATGAATAGAATATCATCTACGTACAAGACTAAAAAAACCACCTCCCCTTCATGTATCAACTTATATACACAAGGTTCATCCACCAACTGTTCAAAACCATAGTTCTTAACAGTTTTGTCGAATCTAATATTCCATGACTGTGACGCTTGCTTAAGTGCATAAATGGACTTCTGCAGTTCACAAAATTTTCCCTCTTGGCCTTTCTCCATGAACCCGTCTGGTTGAGCCATATAAATGCGCTCTTCAAGATTGCCATTTAGAAAGGCAGTCTTAATGTCCATTTGCCAAATTTCATAATCAAGTGCAGCAGTAACGGATAAAAGGATTCAGATGGATTTAAGCATGGCTACCGATGAGAAGGTATCTTCGTAGTCTATACCTTCCTTTTGGGTGTAGCCCTTGGCTACTAGTGTAGCTTTGAATGTCTCAACATTCCCATCTGGACCTCTTTTCTTCTTATAGATTCATTTGCATTCTACGGGTTTTATCCCTAAAAGAGGATCTACAAGTTTCCAGACTTTGGTCGAGTACATCGAATGTATCTCAAAGTTCATGGCTTCCAGCCATAAGTTTGCTTCAGGACCAGCCATGGCCTATGAGTAAGAGATTGGTTCATCTAGGTCCTTGTTTGAGACAGCTGTTAAAGATTCTCCATAGGACATGTACCTTTCAGGTTGTCTCACAACTCTCCCACTACGTCAAGGCTCCATAGTCTTTGGCTCCTATCGTGGTTCTTCCATTATTAAATCAGAAACAATTTCTGATTGGGTAGTCAGTGTTCTCCCACTCAATAATTCCTCTAGCATAACTGTGCTTCTCAGCTGTACACTTTTAATATAATCTTCTTCAAGAAAATGAACATTCGTGCTAACAAATGTTTTCTTATCATTCGTACTGTAGAAGATATACCCCTTTGTTCCCATATGATATCCTACAAACATGCACAATTCTGAAAGACTGGCCAACTTACCTATCTTCTGTCTTAGAACATGTGCTGGGCAACCCCATATTCTAAAATGGTGAACGGATGACTTTCGCCCATACCATCTTTCATATGGTGTACCAGCCACTATCTTTGACGGAATTTGGTTCATAATATATGCTGCAGTAAGGTATATCTCCAGAACGAATCTGGGAGGAATGAGTAACTCATCATGGATCTAACCATATCCATCAGAGTTTGATTTCTTCTCTCTGACATACCATTTTGCTATGGCGTACCATGTGCTGTAAGCTGAGAAAAAAATACCTTATTCCTTAAGAAAGTCCTCAAACTCTCCTAGCAAGTACGCTCCACCACGATCAGATCGTAGTGTTTTGATTTATTTTTTTAATTATTTTTCAACCAAGGCCTTATATTCTCTGAACATTTCAAAGGTTTTAGACTTTTGATACATTAGATAAACATGACCAAAAAATGAGTAGTCGTCAGTGAAAAGTCATAGTTCAACATTTTACTATCTCTATGTGAATCGATATTCACTTCAGCGTCACAAATCATGGGTACTACAAATTTTATGTGATACAATTTATTAATCATTCATGCAATAGTAATTAAGCATTCATTTATAAAAATACCAATATCTTTATCAATGAATTTTACATCAAATCCTTGCTCAATTAATGCACCAATAGAAATCAAATTCTTCCCAAATCTCAGGACATGATAAATATCATGCAAATAATAAAATGTTTCTCAAAACATAATTTAAAAGTTCTCAATGATGCGACCGATACTAGTGCTTCATTTACCCATCGGAAGCTGAACTCACCCTCGTCAAGCCTTCTGATTTTCCTGAACCCCTGCAAGGAACAACATATGTGGTTAGTAGCTGCAGAGTCTACAATCCAAGAAAAGAAAGAGTCAGCTACATAACGGGCCTCAATAACCATTACTATACCTTTAGATCTCAACCCTTTGAGATACTCTGGGCAGTTGCGTGTCCAATGACCAACAACTTCACAGTGATCGCACTTGTCTTTTGACTTATATACTCTTGCGGTACTCTTACCTTTGGCAGCTCTCGACTTCTTCTTCTTCACTTTCCTTGGACCCTTCTCCATTTCTTCTTAGAGCTAGAGGTGGAAGGCCTACTTTTAGTAAAGTTAGCCTCTCCAGATTTGCTCTTTCCCTTTAGAAACATGGTCTCAGCATCTTGCAGCTCCTTCATGAGCTCAGAAAGTGAGTAGTTTAGCTTATTCATCGAATAATTAAGCTTGAAGTTCTCAAATGTACTAGGCAAAGTCTCTAGGATCATATCCACTTGAGTCTTATCATCGACCTAACCACCCATGATCTCCATCTCGTTCAGATAACTTATGATCAACATCATATATTTTCTGACAGGAGTTCTAGGTTCCATCCTACAGTTCATGAAGTTACTCACAGTTGTCTTACTGGCTTGGCGTCCCTGATCCCCGAACATTTCAGTGATGTTTAATATCATATCAGTGGTGGTCTCAAATTTTTTATGCTGTTGTTGCAACACATTGCTCATAGATGCCAAGATGTAACATCTGTCGATTTCATCAGAACACAACTGAGAAGCATAAGTATCCTTTTCCTCTTAAGTCGATTCAGCAATAAGCTCAAGAGGACAAAGGGTAGTGAGCACGAATTTGTGCTTTTCTACCGGCAACATGATATCAAGATTTCATTTTCAATCCACATAATTTTCATTGTTGAGTTTGTTTGCGTTAAGAATAGTTGAGAGATGGGATAGCGACATGATTACTGAAAAGAATAAATAAAGCGAAGTAAGTAAATGCTTAATTGTTTAAGAAAGTATGATGCATGATGCAACTATTAAATATTTAAAATCCATTAAAAAATATTTCCTCCATGATGTTAAGGTAAAAAACGATAGCTTGTCATCGGGGGATGAAGTCCAAACTATCTCCTATCGCATCGAGATTCCTCTCATTTGATTAATGCTTAAATGTCTCCACATCTAGTTTAACCAATCACTAGTGGTTTTGGTCACCTTGTCCCCGTTGACTAGCCATATGGGGGGATTCCAATGTGCTTCAGTCTAAGTGTTTAACCAACGCATCAACTCTTAAAGGTTGCTATGGACTAACAACCCGTTTATGGGATGACCCTGCCCCATCACTCCCTTTAGAAGTCTTAGCTTCTGAAGCAACTTAATGACTCAAAGTGACACGATTCTAAAGTTTCTCACATTCAAATGAGGACCGCTATGGGCGGTTCTAACCCTGACTCATGGAATGATCACGTTTGCGTTGGAGACCTTGAGAATGTTCCAACATAAACGACCCTCCTACTTAGTTTTTGAAAAAAATCAATTTTTGGTTGTTTTTCAAAAAACATAACTTTTATTAATTTGAAAAATGTGATGAAATTTATAAATCCTTCATTAATTTTAAATCCCAATTTAAAATCATAGCCATTATAAATTTCACATTGTGATTAAATAATAACCATTATAATTAATCTACAATGATGCATGTACATGCTACATGACAATTTGATATTGACATATCCCTAATATATATGGCATGTTATATGATAGTGCACGATTAAAATTAAATCATACATTTAAATTTAACCTCCATATTGGCTCATTTCTAATTACAACCCATAAAAGAATAATAAATAAATTACAAATTAATTTATGAACTAATTTCCATGACGTCTACAATTTACTCATTCGTCTCCAATTTGTCCCACCATTTTGTAACACTTTACAAAATATTAGTCCAATTTTTAAAACTAATTTTCAATTTAAAATTTTAATTTTCCAACATATTTTTACTTTGATAAACTAATTACCAAGTAATTAGTAATTGATTTATTCTTAAAACAATTTTAAAATAAATGACAATTATACAAGTGTTGATAAATTTACCAAAGTAATTTAAAATTAAATAAGGGACTAAAATTGATTATATGAAATCATATTTCAAAAACTCTAGGTTTCCTAAAACCATGGGTTTTAAAAACTTGTAGATTTCCTAATCCTCTTAGGACTCTACCGTGCAAGGGACACCACATGGCAGCAGTGGGGAGCGGCAGCCAGCGGTGGCGGCCAACGGTGAACAGTACCACCAGTGAATGAGTAGATTATATAGTCAAAATCCCTAGTAAAGAAATTGATAAATCAACATAGTCTGTTGCTTCCTTCAAGCCCCAGGATCATGTAAAAATAACTGAAAAAATATATGCTCTTGGAAAAAAGCATGAAACTTGTCAATTACTTTCTCCTAATGCAATTAAACATGACTTTGAAGAAGGATATAATTTCCTTCACTTGGGTTTAGTCTAGATTGGAGTTAAACCACTCACAAGAAGATGCATAAGTACCTCTATCTTGTTAGCCTTGCGTGATGCAAGATTTACAAGTTTTAATGAAAGTATTTAAGGATTAATTGAATCCTCACTTTCTGGTCCAATCCTTTTTTATTAATTTACAGATATGTCTGTTAGTCTAACAGACCCCCATATTCTTAAATTTTTAACTTTGAATATCAAAACTAGTGGTTTTCAAATCCTTGAAGGTGCCCAACCCCTAGTTTTAATTTTTAGAATTCATTACAAAGTCATCAAGACCAATATGACTTTTTAAGCCATCAATAGGAGTCCAAACAATCAAACCCTTTTGATTCAATTTAGCCAAAGTAATGCTAATATTAGAGTCCCTAAAACCATTAGGTGGCCTGACATTACTTTGTCTATAAAGTCTTTTAACCAATGAAAACCAACCCACTTCAATTCAATGCCCAATATAAGATATTGATTACATCCAAAAGTACATGGATGGTACAATTAAAATTAATTTCCAATCTTCCGATTCTAATCCTATAATTAATTCCTTTTCTGAATCCACTGTCAATAATAGTCAAGATCTTTGAATCCATCAATTGAAACAAGAATTAAAAAAATTTTAAAATTTTAAGACTCAAAGGCATAGCAAAAAATTCCCAAGTCAGTAAGCCAATCTTTGATAATAAGACTGAATAATTTGACGAAATAGAATCACCAGCTGAATATGATATTCAAGGGGCCATAAATCCTATTAATCCTCAACTTTTAGTTTTTAATTTAGACACCCTAAACCAAGAATACAAGCCTAATTGGGAGGGTTTAACCCAACACATGAATGACCCAGCCAATCTCGATAGATTAATAGGTCTAGAGAGATATATAATATGAATAAAAAATCATCCTTGCTGAATGGAAGACATTCATGCAAGAATTTAGAGTTGATATGTTTTTCCTTGATTATATCGAGGATTTATATGAAAAGAATATTAAAGTTATTTCTAAGACCAAATGAGTCAAGGAAGACTCCAATCGGGTGACTGCTAGCAACCCCAACCTGAAAAAATTGTAATTAATCACAAAAATTCTTTAATCATTGCTTCTCCTTTTAAGATTTTAATAGAAGAAGAACCCATTAAAAAGTTGTTGAACATCTTAATTACAATAAATGAAGTTTAATAAAAATAGAAAACAATTAGATAAATTGAGAATAAGGACGATGATCTCCATGAGCCTAAATCTAATAAATTTTTGAAATAAACTCCTTTAATAAATATTTCAGATAAAACTGCCTAAAATATTGTTCCCCTCAATAAAAATATTGATAAAATGCTTCAAGAATTGAAGAATAAATCTGTTGAGTCATCCTCTTTAGTTAAGATAAATAACCAAGACAATAGTTCTTTAGAAAGTCATCGGTCAGATTCCACCAATGAATCATCCATAATCCATGAATCTTCAAACATCAACAATATTGAAGAAAAATTTAAAATTTAGAAATGAACAAACTGGAAAGGAAGTAAGCAAAAAAAGCCTATTCCTTAAGATATTCAAATTACTGAATCTTCTTTAGTTAATCAATTTTCTGTCTCTGCAAAAAAATTAAATGAATGGAATATTGATTGTCTTTCAGAACAGGAAGTCTTGAACAAATTATAGCACATGGCTATGGTAGACAACAGTTACATCACCACACACAATTTGCCTCACAATGAGGTAATATAGCTTTTAGTCACAAGATTCACAGGAATGCTTCAATCCTGGTAGGAAAAGCATCTCACTGAAGAATTTTAAAATACCATCCTTACAGTAATAAAGATTGACGCTGAAGGAACACCAATTCTCAAAGAGAATCAGGAAACAATGCATGATGTCATTAATACACTTTTCTACACAATAATTGAACATTTCATTGGATCACCAAGTAATGTTACTTCGCGTATCCATGACCAATTAATAAATCTTTTGCGTCCTACACTAAATGACTTTGAATGATACAAGAATGTATTTTTGTCCAGAGTAATGTCCAGGGATGACATCAATCAACCTTTTTGGAAGGAAAAATTCATAAATGGCTTACCTAATTTGTTTGCTCACAAAATTAGAACAATCCCTAGTGATGATTAGGAAATATAGACTATAATAGTCTCATCTACGATACAATTACCACTACAATACAAAAAGAGGGTCTAAGAATGTGTATAGACATGAAAATTAGTAAACAAATTAAAAAGAAAAAGAAAATTGCCAAATACGAATTAGCCAATTTCTGTTAGTAATATGAATTACCCGCTATTGCTCATTCCCAAAAGAATAGGAAAAACTCCCATCTTAATCCTAAAAGAATTTACAAACCTTACAGGAAAAATTTCACAAAAACAAAAATAAAAATTTTGACAAGTACTTCTCTAAAAATAAAAATTATTCACGAAGAAAATTCAACAAAAAATTGTTGATAATAGTAAAATTAAGTGTTTTAAATGTGTTCAAAATGGTTATTTTTCCAACACTTGCTAAGTAAAAATAAAAATTAATCAATTAAAAATCTCCGCCAAAGATAAACAAGTATTGTTTAGAATTATAGAAACCATAAACTATTCTGAAAGTAGTAATGAAGATTTATAAGAATTTGAATCCTCTGAGTCTAATGAATTAAGCTCTTCAAGCTCTGACAATGATTCTCCAAACATTTCTATGGGATGTAAGGATAGTTGTTGTAAAAAAAGTGTTAATGTTTTAAATTAAAATGAAGAACAAGAAAATCTTTTGTTAGATTTAATTAGTAAAATTGAAAATCTTGAATTAAAACAAGAATACATTGAAAGACTTAGGAAAGTAATTCACAAGAAAGAAAATACTAAGTCTAATAACACTACTGCAAGCCTTTCACAAACTCTTAAAAAATTCAGTTGAAATAAAATTTACAGCGGATTCACAAAAAGTTTTTTCTAGGAGTGCTAGACTGGTTGAACTCCTAAATTTGAGGATTAGAACTGGAAGATTGGAAATTAATTTTAATAGTACCATCCATGTACTGCTGGATATAATCAATATCTTCAATTGGACGTTGAATTGGAATGGGTTGGCTTTATTGGTTAAAAGATAATTTGCAGACAAAGTAATACCAGACCACCTAATGGATTTAGGTAATGTAATATTAGCATTACTTTGGCTCGATTGTATCAACAAATTTTGAATTTCATACATTTTCCCTCCTCTTTTGTAATCTTTCTTCTTTCTTCTCAACATTAATTAGTGTGCGGGAGCACTAATTAATCGTTGCAAATTAATTTTCTTCAATACCTGTAAGTTTTAATCTTACTCCAATAAACAATTTTACTTTTATTTAATCTGAGTCTCTGCCCAAGTGGCTAGTTATTTTTATGTTTGATTATTTTTATGTAATATTTGATTTTCTAATATGTGAATCTGATGTATCATTTTCAATAGGTTTACTTCAGGCACCCTAATAAGACCTTCTAGATACATAAATCCTGAGGGTATGGTAGTTGTAGAGGCAAAGGGGAGAAGAGTGACTTCTTAGGAGGTTATATAAGTCATAGCAACAATAACAAGTAAAATTGTATGTTTTAATCTTACCTCATCAACTTCAATACTTGTAAGTTTATCTTCCTTCAATAAACAGTCTTTGAATTCTTGCTTCTAAGACCCTATCTTTAAATACTCAATTATATGCAATTTTGATTCTTTTAATATCAAAGCCAAACCTGGTAGAGTATTTTACTGTTTAATACTTGTTTAATATCTGCATAATTATTATCATTCACCGCCCAAGTGGCTAGTTATTATTTTCATTGTTATTTACTTGCTTACTTACTCAATTATTTTTGTTTAATCTAACTCTCCGCCCAAGTGGATGGTTATTTTTACGCCTGATTATTTCACTGTAATCTTTGATTTTAATCAGTGAATCTGACGTATCGATTTCTAATAGGTTTATTTCAGGCATCCTAATAAGACCTCTTAGATACATAAATATCGAGGGTAGGGTAGCTGTAGAGGCAAAGAGGAGAAGAATGACTTCTTAGGAAGTTGTTAAAGTCATAACAAGTTTGATAATCAAAATACATGATGAAATTTTTAATCATAAGGATAATTTAGTTATCTTGAGCAATGAGTAGGTTATTTAGAAATAATTGATCTTGTAGTAGTAGGTCTACAATGAACACAATTCCACACATAATTAATGAAGAACATTTTGAATACTTAGCAGATGATCAAGTAGATCATAGAGTATGGAATATACCCAAGATCCCTAGTAAAAAAATTTACAAATCAACATGATTTGTTGCTTCCTTCAAACCTCAACATCATGTAAAAACAATTGAAAACATATATGCTCTTGGGAAAGAGCATGAAGCTTGCCAATTACTTTCTTCTAATGCAATTAAACATCATATTGAAAATATTGATTATATTCAGTAGTACATGGACGATACTGTTAAAATTAGTTTCCAATCTAATCCCTAACTTTTAGTTCTGAATTTAGGTACCTTAAACAAAAAATACAAGAAGTTCAATGGTAGGGCAACCGCTTTTTGCTCAAAATTCCTATTCATTAACTATGGTCATAATGGATTTGAATATCCAAGAAATGTATGGATTGATGAATTGGATAAAATTTTAGAAGAAGTTGCGTTGAAGCGTTATTTCAATGCAACATTAATTCAATGGTATGAGAAATGTGGAAAAACAAGGTTCACAAATATGATAATGAAGTATGTGATGATGACATAAAAATTTTAACTGTGAACCTATGGAAAAACAAGGTTCACAAATATGATAATGAAGTATGGGACAAGTGATTTTTAAAATTAAATTTTCAGATAAAACAGTCAAAGAATTTCTGATACTGGAATGAACTTTTTTCATCATGCTTGATGTATTTCAAAAAATCATAGGCATGATGTGGAGTCGTTAACTAAAAGACTCAGTATCACTTTCAGAAAATCATGTAACGATGATGAATGGATAAATTATAGAAAAGTCTTCGACTCCAAAATTGGCTTTTAAGGATCAAATTAAAGAAGAGTCTTCTACTCCTAACTAAGCGCAATTAACAATACTTGGGTTCATCAGACTCAATTACCAATCAGCCATGGGCAACCAATTTGACCCATTCTCAGTCACTCAGCCTTGCACAATTAGTCAATCAACCAATTACAAAATACAAAAAATCATCCTCTTATTTCAGAAAAATCCCCGGTAAAAATCTCTTTCATATAGAGCCCTCATTTGCTCATTTGAAAGATCATGCTGAAATAGCAAAAGCCCATTTTCTTCTAGATTTCCACTTTGTCCCTGGCCACAAGGACATACCATTGAATTAAGGCTGCGTTGAAGTCATGTTTCAACCCAACTTCTTCTAAAATTTTATCAAATTCATCAATCCACGCATTTCTTGGATATTCAAATCCATTATGACCACAATTAATTAATGGGAATGTTGAGCAAAAAGCGACTGCCCTACCATTGAACTTCTTGATTTTAAAAAAATTTTGGTTGAGTATTCTAGGTTTTACCTTTCTGCATTCTAGTAAGTCAGAATTCTCAAATTCCCCCATGGTCAAATTTTGAATTGATTTCCTACATAAATTCATGAGAAAGGAAGTCAGGAATTAAATTATTAATGTCTTGAATAAATTAAAAATTGAAATAAAAAGGCTAAAAATAGATTGTTACCTATCAAAACTTTGTTTGGAAGCAATGTCAAAACATATTTTGCAGATTTACAATCAATTTTTTTTTGATTTAATAGATTATCTTGAAATTTATTTTTAAATTATATGATTTGATTAATTACTTTAATAATAGAATGATAGATTTCAAATCCTAGAAATCTAGTTTTGACTGAAACATTTTGATTTTACTTGCAGAGATAATTAAACTATTTTATTTTATTATCTTGGCAAATAATTCAAGATATTTCTAGCGTTTTGATCAATAGATTTAGAGAAAGTAAGAACATCATTAATGTGAACAATTGGGGAATCAATATTTTGGTTGAAAATTATATTCAGGAAGTCACTCGGAACATTCTTAAGTCCAAAAGGCATTACATTCCATTTGTAATGATCGAATGAAGTTACAAATGTAGTTTTGTATTTATTATTCTCATTTATCTGGATTTACCAAAATTCATATTTCATGTCAAACTTAGAGAACACAACAACATCTTTATCTGTTGATTAAATCCCTTTTGTCTGGTATATGATATCTTATCCATTCCAAAACAATATTATAGGGCTTGTAATTATTTATTAATCGAGGAACTCATTGTTTAAAGATTCTAATTTGTTTTTGAAGAGCATGATTTTGAAACTGTTATAAATTTTTTTGAATTTCATTTCCTCTTACAGAAAACATAATTATTTTTCTTTACAAGAAATTAAATTTATAATTTATAAACATAATTTTATTTTAAAGTTTTCAATTTCTTATTAGTGAGAAAAAGAAAGAAATTTGAATTTGATAGGTTTATTCATGTGATAAGAAATTATCCTACCATGCTCTGTTGTAAAAGGATGTTTTAAAATAATTTTGTCTGTCATATTGTTTACTAAGACAAATGATGTTTTAAAACATACATTGACTTGGCAAATATGAACTTTACAGATTTCATAATTGATATGCATTCTAGTACTATTTACAGATAACAAAGATTTTTTTTGCCTTCTTAAAGTACTTGATAGGAACGAATCCTTCTTGCATACAATTCAAATCAGCTCCTGAATCAATGAGAGCCATTGAAGTGAAATCAAAATCTTAGATTATTACTCTGACCGTTATGTGCCATTTTTTAATTTATGCGATTAAGGATCTGAAGGAAGTTATCATCATCTTGAATATTGACAACAAGTTCTTCAATCACATTATCAGAAATTGAGGATTTACTAGGTTCTCCTTGTTCACTGGATTCGTGATTTTTAATTAAATTATTTATTTTTAAAAGATTTAATTCTTTTGTTATTTATGTGTTTGAGTCTTTTAATTTTTTATTTAATTTTTAATATTTTTTATTTCTTTTTGAAGTTTCTGAAGAGTAACTTCTTTTTCCTTTCCTTTAATTTTGTTGAATTTTTCAAGTATTTGTGAAAGGCTTGCAGTATTGTTATTAGACTTAGAATTTTCTTTCTTTTGAATTACTTTCCTAAGACTTTCAAGGTATTCTTATTTTAATTTAAGATTTTTAATTTTACTAATTAAATCTAATAATTTCTTTTTAAATATTGACAATTTTTTTACAACAGCTATCCCTACATCTCATAGAGATGTTAGGAGAATCACTGTCATAACTTGAAGAGTTTGATTCGTCAGATTCGGGAGATTCAAATTCTCTAAAATTTTCATGACTACTTTCATAATAATTTATAGTTTCTATAATTCTAAACAATTCTTGTTTATCTTCTTCAGAGATTATAATTGATTAATTCTATTTTTGACTTGACAAGTGTTGGAAAAATGACCATTTTGGCCACACTTGAAACATTTGATTTTACTTTTATCAACAGTTTTTATTGAATTTTTTCTTAAATAATTTTTATTCTTAGAAAGGTATTTGCCAAAATTTTAAATTTTTTTTTTGTAAAATTTTTTCCTATAAGGCTTGTAAATTCTTTTAGGATTAAAAAGAGAAATTTTTTTATTCTTTTGGGAATGAGCAATAGCGGGTAATCCATATTGCTCAAAAAAATTTCCTAATTTTTTGTAATTGGTAGTTTTCTTTTCATTTTTTATTTGTTTATTAATTTTCACGTCTTTCACATTCTTAGACCTTCTTTTTGTATTGTAATGATAATTGTACCATATGTGAGACTATTGAAGTCTATATTTCCAAGGTCATTACTAAGGACTATTATAATTTTGTGGGCAAACAAATTTGGTAAGCCATTGATGAATTTTTCTTTCCAAAATAGTTGATTATTATCATCCATAGACATTACTCTGGACAAAAATATATTTTTGTACCAGTTAAAGTCATCAGGATGATTAATGGCATCAAGCATTATTTCCTGATCCTCTCCAAGAATTGATGTTCCTTCACCATCAATCTTTATTGTTTTAAGGATGATTTTTTAGATTCTTGAATGAGATGCTTTTCCCTCCAGGAATGAAGCATTTCTGTGTATCATGTGACTAAAAGCTTTATTACCTCATTGTGAGACAAATTGTGCGTGGTGATGTAACTGTTGACTACCATAACCATGTGTTGTAATTTGTTGAGGACTTTCTATTTTGAAAGACCATTAATATTATATTCATATAATTTTTCAGCAGAAATAAAAAATTGATTAACTAAAGAAGATTCACTAATTCGAATATCTAGAGGAATATTCTTTTTATGCCACTTCCTTTCCAGTTTATTAATTAAATTTTCTAAATTTTTCTTTGAATGTTGTGAATGTTTGAAGATTCATGGATTATGAATGATTCATAGGTGGAATCTGACTTATAGTTTTCTGAATCAAAACTACTATCTTGGTAACTACCTTAACAATTAACAAATTTATTCTTCAATTTTTATATCATTTCATCAATCTTTTTATTGAGGGGAACAATATTTAAGGCAGTTTTATCTGAAAGATTTATTAAATGAGTTTCATTCAGAGATTTATTAGATTTAGGTTCATGAAGATCATCAACCTTATTTTTAATTTTGTCTGATTATTTTTTTATTGTTATTAAACTTTGATTAGTGTGATTTAGTTGTTCAACAACCTTTTTATTTAGTTCTTCTTCCTTTAAAATCTTAAAAGGAGAAGCAGTGATTACAGAATTTTTATGATTAATTATAATTTCTTCAGGTGGGGGATGGCTAGCATTCACCCAACTGGAGTCTTCCTTGACCCATTCGGTCTTAGAAACAACTTTAATATTCTTTTAATAAATATCCTCGATCTAATCAAGGAAAAATATATCAACTCTAAATTCTTGCATGATCGTCTTCCATTCAGCAAAAATGATTTTTTTATACATATTGTATGTCTCTCTGAACCTATTTCATCTATTAAGATTGGCTGGATCATTCATGGGTTGAGTTAAACCCTCCCAATCGGGCTTGTATTTTTGGCTTAAGGTGCCTAAATTTAAAACTAAAAGTTAAGGATTAACAGGAGGTAGGACTTCTTGAAAATCAGAGGTAGTTAGTGATTTAGATTCGTCATATTGTTCAGTCTTATTATCAAAGATTGGTTGACTGACTTGGGAATTTGTGGCTATGCCTTTAAGTCTTAAATTTTTAATTTTTTATTCCACGTTCCAATTGATGGATTCTAAGATCTGGACTGTTATTAACAGTAGATCCAGAAAAAGAATTCTAAGATCTGGACTGTTATTTCAAAATAAGTTTTTCAAATTGGTTCTTAAGATGATGATCCATTCATGGCCATGTCTTAGAATTATTTTCAATCAATTTTCAACAAGCTTTTATTATATTTATAAAAATATACAAACCTTTATCAATTAGGGCTTCTTTTACACAAATTCTTTACTTTACAAATAAATGCAAATACCCTGGATCTTAAAATGGAAATACTTAGTTGAAGATGGAATCCTCACCAGACAGTATTATATTAAACGGTGGGATAAATTCAATAACCAAAAAACCATTGCCTTCATTAACCAAGAATTAGCAAATATCCAACCTAAATTAAAATTGGAAAAAAATCCTTTTACTCAGGCTACATTAAAAATTAGTGAGCCTATGAACCCAAATTCACGGATCAACTCATCCAATTTAAACTCATCCAAATAATCCAAACTAGAATTAAACCCCTCTTCAAATGGTAAATCAAAAGTCGCAAAGCCCAAATCCAAACTGAAGCAAGAACTAATCCAAAAAATGCTTCTCCTTTTGTAAGACAATAATAATTCTGACTCTGAATCATCTGTAGAGTCAAGTCACCCAATTAAACCAAATATCTAAAAAAACTCAATTAAAGGCTACCCCTCAATAATTGAAGGACCAAAATACATAGAAGGGTCGCGTCCTACCATAATGGGCCTATGACGCATTTCAAGACTCTCAGGACCCATTTGATGACATTAATCTCAGTGATGATGAATAGATAAAAACAATTTACCTTTGGAAAAATGTCATTGACGGAATAATCAATAAATCATGAAATTTGAAATAATCATTCAAGTATCATGATGGCTCTCCAGCATAATGCAACGCCCATGATGATTTCTCCAACATGAATCAATAATCAAGGCGCAAAGTCCAATATAGTAATTATCGAAGGATGACTTTTCAAGACAATAATTATGACTTAACTAAATCAATAATGAAGACGTGAAGTCCAAGATAACAATTATCGGGGAATCTTTGCATTTTCTGTAATATTGTACTAGTTGTCAAATAATTACGCAACTATTTGTCATTTTTACTATTTTTCATCAAAAGTTGTAATGTAAAATGTTTTTACTTTTATAAAAATAATAGAGCAGGTTAGTGATGGGTTCCCGATGAACTCAACTCTCATTGCCCATAAATAGGCTGCTCTCTCCCATTTGTTCATCGGAACTAATTTTTCACTCTCAACAATTTTGAGAGAAAACTTGTTTTCAAAACAAAGCATTATTATTCCTCCTCTTTTGTAATCTTTCTTCTTTCTTTTCAACATCAATTAGTGAGCGGGAGCACTAATTAATCATTATAAATTAATTTATATGCAAATTGTGAGGCATTAAAATCATTGTAAATTCTTGCTGATAATACATTGTCTTTAAATACATAAATTATACATAATTTCACCTCTTTTAGAATCAGAGCCAAACCTGGTAGGTTATTTTCTATTCATATTTATTGCTATATTACTATTCTCCATCCAAGTGGCTGGTTATTGTTATTATTGTTGCTTACTTGTTTACTTGAATAATCATTTTTATTTAATCTGACTCTCCGCCCAAGTAGCTGGTTATTTTTATAATTGATCATTTCTCTATAATCATTGATTTTTTAATATGTGAATATGACGTATCAGTTTCTAATATGTTTGCTTCAGTTAACCCAATAAGACCTTTTAGATACATAAATCTCGAGGGTAGGGTAGTTGTAAAGGAAAATGGGAGAATAGTTAAGCTTCTTAGGAGGATGTAGAAGTCATAGCAGGTTTGAAAATCAAAATACATGATGAAATTTTCAATCATAATAATAATTTAGTTATCTTGAGTCATGAGTAGATTATTTAGAAGTAATTCTTCTTATATAAGTAGGTCTACAATAAATGAGAGGCCTAGACTATTTAAATGTGATTCTTCTTGTAGCTATAGGTACTTCAAGACTCAGTATCATGTAAAAATAATTGAAAAAATATATACTCTTGGGAAAGAGCATGAAACTTGTCAATTACTTTCTCTGAATGCAATTAAACACCACATTGAAGAAGGGTTAATTTCCTTCAATTTAGTTTAGTCTAGATTGGAGTTAAACCACTCACAAGGAGAGGCCTAAAAACCTCTGCCTTGTTAGCCTTGCGTGATGCAAGATTTATAAATTTTAATGATAGTTTTTTAGGATTAATTGAATCTTCACTTTGTAATGATCCAATACATTTTAATTATTTTTCATATTTGTCTGTTAGCTTAACAAATCCCCATATTCTTAAATCTTTAACTTTCAATATCAAAAGTATTGGTTACCAAATCTTTGAATGTGTCTAGCCCCTAGTTTTGATTTTTAGAATACATTACAAAGCTACCAAAACAAATATCAATTTCCAAGCCATCAATAAGAGTCCTTGATTCAATCTAGTCAAAGTAATGATAATATTAGAATCCCTAAAACAATTAGGTGGTCTGATATTATCTTATCTACAAATTTGACTTTTAACAAACGAAAACCAACCCACTACAATTCAAAGACCAATTGAAGATGTTTATTATATTCAGCAGTACATGAATGGTGCTGTTAAAATTTCTTTTCTTAATAGTATTGTAATTAATTTGTGATTGAGTCCAGGTCCCAGATGTGAACCTGACAATTTATTCAGGTGATTCTGGAGAGATTTTTTGTAATAAGATACCTTCATATCTAAGTTCAGAAGCATTGGTTTGGACAATTTTAAAGTAATCATTAGTAGGGATGTCAAGAAAAGGAAGTATCGTAACATGATTTTTGATTTTCTAAATTAAATTTGTATGGACAGTTGTCCATGGAGGGGGATTTTGCTTAAGCCTTTCAAAAAGAGGCTTGCAATCAATTCTCAAATAATTGTAAAAATCATATATGTAATTCAATGATCCTAGGAGTCTTTGCGATTGGATTTTATCAAGGATTTCATTGAGAAATTTATCAGCAAATTGTATGACTCGATCAATTGATTTAATAATGGAATAATATATTTCAAATCCTAGAAATCTGATCTTAGATTGAAACAATTTGATTTTACTTGCAGAGATAACTAATCCATTTTTCTTTATTATCCTAATAAATAATTCAAGGTGTTTTCAATGCTGATATATTGATCTAGCGAAAATAATAACATCATCAATGTAAGCAATTAAGAAATCAGTAAATTGATTAAAAATTTCATTCATTATATTCTGAAATTCACTAGGAGCATTTTTTTAAGAGCAAAAAGGCATTACATTCCATTCGTAATGGCCAAATGGAGTTACAAATGCAATTTTCTATTTATCATTTTCATTTATTTGGATTTTCCAGAACCCAGATTTCATGTCAAACTTGGATAATACAACAGCATCTCCAAGCATGTGTTGATTAAGTCCCTTTATTTGGTATATGATATCTTATCCATTCCAAAACATTGTAAATGGGCTTGTAAATAATTACTAACCGAGGAACTCCTCGTTCAATTTCGTGAGCCTTGTAGACATAAAAGGCCGAGCAAGATCAAGGAGATTTGTTGCTTCTAATAATATTTTTATTGTGAAGTTCTACAATTTCTTTCTTACAGAACTCAAGCATCTTAGAATTCATTTGAATTCATCGTGCCTTGGTAGGATATTCTTTTCATCAAATCTCTTAATGTAAGGCAGACTGACAGTATGGTGCTTCCCTTTGCTAGAAAGCATTGGGAATGTCAGCACATAACTCTATACAATTTTTTTGTTCAAAGATTTTAATTTATTTTTTAAGAACATGATTTTGAAGGTGTTCTTCAATTCTTTTGAATTTTATTTTATCTTGTAGAAAACATAATTGTTTTTCTTTGTAAAAAATTAAATTCACAGTTTGTTAAACAAAATTTTGTTTGAAAGTTTCAATTTCCTATTGCGAGAAAATGAAAGAAATTTGAATTTGACACCTTTATCCATGAGATAAGAAATTATCTCATCATGCTCTATTGTAAAATGATACAACATAAGAATGAATGGTAAACCCAAAATAATTTTGCCTGTCATATTTTTTACTAAAACAAATTATGTTTTAAAACATACATTGTCTCGGCAAATATGAACTTTACGGATTTCATAATTGATACGAATCCTTCCTGCATACAATTCAAATCAGCTCCTGAATCAATAAGAGTTATTGAAGTCAAATAAAAATCTTATATTATTAGTCTGACCATTGTGTGCCATTTTTTAATTTTTATGTGATTACGAATTTAAAGAAAGTTATCATCATCTTGAATGTTGACAATATATTCTTTAATCACATTAACTGAATTTGAGATTTACTAGGTTCTCCTAGTTCACTGGATTCATATTTTTAATTAAATTCTCTATTTTTAAAATATTTAATTCTTTTGTTATTTCTTTGTTTGAGTCTTTTAATTCTTTTCTATTTTAATATTTTTTTTTGAAATTCTTGTAAAGTAACTTTTTTTCATTTCCTTTAACTTTGTTAAATTTTTCAAGGGTTTGTGAAAGGTTTGCAATATTATTATTAGACTTAGTATTTTCTTTCTTTTAAATTATTTTTCGAAATCTCTCAAGGTATTCTTGTTTTAATTCAGGATTTTCAATTTTACTAATTAAATCTAATAAAAGATTTTCTTGTTCTTCATTTTTATTTAAAGCATTAACAATTTTCTGACAACAACCATCCTTACATCCCATAGAGATGTTTGGAGAATCATTGTCAGAGCTTGAAGAGTTTAATTCTTTAGATTCTGAGGATTCAAATTCTTTTAAATCTTCATTACTACTTTTATGGTAATCTATTGATTCTATAATTCTAAATAATTCTTGTTTATCTTTTTCAGAGATTTTTAAGTGATTAGTTTTATTTTTGACTTGACAAGTGTTGGAAAAAGGACCATAATGGCAATACTTGAAACACTTGATTTTACTTTTATCAACAAATTTTTTATTGAATTTTCTTTTTGGATAATTTTTATTCTTAGAAAAGTATTTGTCAAAATTTTTATTTTTTTGTTTGTGGTATTTTTCTATAAGGTTTGTAAATTCTTCTAGGATATAAATGGGATTTTTTCGTATTCTTTTAGGAATGAGCAATAACAGGTAATAATATTCCTCATAAAAATTGCCTAACTCATATTTGACAGTTTTCTTTTCCTTTTTAATTTATATATTAATTCTCATGTCTATACACATTCTTAGACCTTCCTTTTGTATTGTAGTAATAATTGTACCATATGTGAGACTATTGAAGTCTATATTTCTTAGGTCATCACTAAGTGCAGTTCTAATTTTGTGGGCAAACAAATTGGTAAGCCATTTATGAATTTTTCTTTCCAAAATGACTGATTATTATCATCTGTAGACATTACTCTGGATAAAAATACATTTTTGTACCAATCAAAATCATTTAAGGTAGGACACCTAAGATTATTTAATTGATCATGGATACGTGAAGTAACATTATTTGGCATTCCAATGAAATGTTCAATTATTGTGTAGAATAGTGTATTAATGACATCATGCATTGTTTCCTCATCCTTTCCAAGGATTGGGGTTCCTTCACCATCAATATTTATTGCTGCTGTAAGGATGATATTTTTAGATTCTTTAGTGAGATGCTTTTCCCATCAGGAATGAAGCATCTCTGTGAATCCTGTGACTAAAAACTTTATTACCTCATTGTGAGGTAAATTATGTGTGGTAATGTAACTGCTGGCTATCATAGCCATGTGCTGTAATTTATTGAGGCCTTCCTGTTCTGAAAGATCATCAATATTCCATTCATATAATTCTTCTACAGGGATAGAAAATTGATTAACTAAAGAAGATTCAGTAATTTGGATATCTAGAGAAATATGCTTTTTATGCTACTTCCTTTCCAGATTATTAATTTCTAGATTTTTAATGGTTTCTTCAATATTGTGGATGTTTGAAGATTCATGGAATATGGATGATTCATAGGTGAAATTTGACATATGACTTTCTGATTCAGAACTACTTTATTGGTTAATTACCTTAATAGAAGAGGATGACTCAACAGATTTATTCTTCAATTCTTGAAATATTTTATCAATATTTTTATTGAGGGGAACAATATTTAAGGCAGTTTTATCTGAAAGATTTATTAAAAGAGTTTCTTTCAGAAATTCATTAGGTTTAGGCTCATGGAGATTATCAACCATATTCTCAATTTTATCTAATTGTTTTTCTATTGTTATTAAACTTTGATTAGTGTAATTTAATTGTTCAATAACATTTTTATTGGGTTCTTCTTCCTTTGAAATCTTAAAAGGAGTAGTGTTACAAGAATTTTTATGATTAATTATATTTTTCTCAGGTGGGGGATGGCTAGCAGTCACCCAACTGGAGTCTTCCTTGACCCATTTGGTCTTAGAAATTACTTTCATATTCTCTTTTTATAAATTAAAAGTATTATAAACCAAAAGATACTTATACAAATACAATGGGCATACCCGAGGGAGAGCAAAGAATCTACATATAAATAAGTAAGCTATCCTAAATTAAAGAGTCATCATAAATCAAGATTAAAAGGTCAACAATCAACTCAAAAGAGTCAACGCCAAAAAGATAGAACCAAAACCAGGGTGAACCAAACTCTAGGATCAGTTCAAGCTACTCTAGCAGATGATTAAGACATACATCAAAACTCGATTTTGAAATAAAGCATTAATGCATTTATAGAACATGCCTAGCTACAAGAAGCAGTCAGCACAAAAAGGTTCAAAACCTAGCTCAAACTAGACAGGTACTAATCAAGGGTGCTTCAGTTAGAATTATCCAACTCCAATGCATCAACCGCCAGATACTACATTAAGATCCAGAGTCGCTCCTAAAGTAATCACGGGTAACCTGTGACATCCTTTTGAGTTGGAGAAAGCTCTTTCAAATAAACTAGAAAAACCAGAAACCAGAATTGTAGTCTACAGGTTATTCAAATCAGTAAAAGGCTTATAAATCAGCCTTACAAGCACAATGTCAATAAAGAGGGGTGATAGGGGACGAGGTGGGAGGGGAGGGGGGAACACATACACATACACAAATCTTGGGGAGGAAGATATAAAACTAGACCATTTTACATGGCCTTTACAAATCAGACACATAGAGTAGGTCAACACAACTAGTAGAAGTAGGCTTTTTAGATTAGTCAAACACGGTTACAAGAATAGATTAGGACTAAGACCCTAGACTTCAGTTACTATTCTATTACCTGGTTCATCAGTGAACCCTTTGAGTTGTAGAGCCTTGCGCAGACTAATTCTTCAAGCATTTTGATAACCACAGCCTTATCTCTAAGTTTAAATTAAAAAATCCTTGGTATAATACATATCAACTATAAGTTCTTGCATTAACGCCTTCCATTCAGCAATGATAATTTTTCTTTTATCCATATTGTATGTCTCTTTGAATCTATTACGTCTATTGAGATTGGCTGTCATTCATGTATTGGGTTAGACCCTCTCAATTAGGCTTGTATTCTTGGCTTAGGATGCCTAAATTTAAAATTAAAAGTTGGGGATTGATAGTACCATCTATGTTTTGTTGGATATAATCAACATCTTCAATTGAACGTTGAACTGGAGTGGGTTGGATTTTATTGGTTAAAAATCAATTTTAGGAAAAGTAATATCATACCACCTAATGATTTTAGGGACTCTAATATTAGCATTATTTCGGCAAGATTGAATCAACATGATTTGATTTTTTGGACTCCTATTGATGGTTTGGAAATTCATATTGGTTTTGGTTACTTTGTAATGTATTCTAAAAATCAAAGCTAGAGGTTAGACACCTTCAAGGATTTGGTAACCACTAGTTTTGATATTTAAAGTTAAGGATTTAAGAATATGAGGGTCTATCAAACTAACAGACAAATCTGGAAAACAATCAAAACGGATTGGACCATTATAAAGTGACGATTCAATTAATTCTAAAACACTCTATTTAAATTTATAAATCTTGCATCTCGCAAGGCTAACAAGACAGATGTATTTAAGACTCTCCTTGTGAGTGGTTTAACTCCAATATGGACAAAACCAGAGAGAAGGAAATTATATCATTATTCAATGTGATGTTTAATTGTATTAGGAGAAAGTAGTTGACAAGTTTTATGCTCTTTCCCAAGACCATATTTTTTTAATTGTTTTTACATCGTGCTGAGGCTTGAAGGAAGCAACATACCATGTTGATTTGTAGATTTCTTTACTAGGGCCTTTTGGGTATATTAGACATATTGCTACAAGAAGAATTACTTCTAAATAATATACTCATTGCTCAAGATAACTAAATTATTCTTATAATTAAAAATTTCATTATGTATTTTGATTTTTAAACATGCTATGGCTTTTACAACCTCCTAAGAAGTCACTCTTTCTCCCATTTGCATTTACAACTACCCTACCCTTGTGACTTACATATCTAAAAGGTCTTATTGGGATGCATTAAATAAACTAAATAGAAACTTATACGTCAGATTCACGGATTAATACAACAAAGATTACAGAGAAATATTCAAACATAAAAATAACCATCCACTTGGGTGGAGAGTCAGATTAAAAAAAATAATTAAGCAAGTAAGCTAGTAAATAACAATGGCAACAATAGCCAACCACTTGGGCTGTGAAGAACAATAATTATGTACAATAATCAAAAATAGTAAATAGCCTAACAGGTTTGGTTTTAACAATAGCAACAATATACCAGCCACTTGGGCAGAGAATAGTAATTAAGTAGTAATTAGGAATAGTAAATACACTTCAATACATTGTTAGTTTTAATCTTACTTCAATAAAAAAAATTTACTTGTTTCTATATCATATCTTTAAATACATAAATTATACGCAATTCTGCTTCTTTTGGTGTTAGAGCCAAACCTGGTAGGGTATTTATTATTCTTAATTACTCTGCATAATTATTGTTCTTCACCGTTCAAGTGTCACATAATGTTCAGAATAATAATTCACGATTTTGATTTCACCTCAATGACTCTTATTGATTCAGGAGCTGATCTACATTGATGCATGAAGGATTTGTTCCTACTAGGTACTTCAAGAAGACAAAAGGATCTTTGTCCTCTGCTAATGGTACAAGAATGCATATCAATTATAAAATCCCAAAAGTTCATATCTGCCAAGACAATCTATGTTTTAAAACATCATTTGTCTTAGTAAAAAATATGCCAGACAAAATTATTTTAGGTTTACCATTCATTTCTCTGATGTATCCTTTTACAATAGAATATGATGGGATAATTACTTATCATATGGATAAACCTATCAAATTCAAATTCTTTCTTTTTCTCACAATGAGAAATTGAAAATTTTAAAACAAAACTCTATTTAGAAAACTGTGAATTTAAATTCATGTAAATAAAAAAAATTATGTTTTCTACAAGATGAAATAAAATTCAAAAGAATTGAAGAACAACTTCAAAATCCTACTTTTAAGAAAAAAATTATGAAAAATTATGTACAGACACTCCTAATACCTTTTGGAAAATCCATACAAATGGAATTGATAAACACAAAATTGAATTTGGTCATTATAAATGAAAAGTAATGCTATTTGAACTTAAAAATGCTCCAAGTAAATTCCAAAATACAATGAGTGAAATTTTCAACCGATTCACTAATTTCTCAAATGTTTGCATTAGTGATTTCTTATTTTCTCTCAATATATTGAACAACACTGGAAACACCTTGAATTGTTTGCCAAGACAATAAAACAAAATAGTTTAGTTGTCTCTACAAGAAAATTCAAATTGTTTCAATCTAAGATTAGATTCCAGAATATGAAATTTATTATTCCATTATCAAATCATATAAGTTGCTTTATTAAATCAAGAATTTCTTTTGATTGCAAATCTGCAAAACATGTTTTGGAAAAATATGTAAAGACATTGCTTCCAAACAAAATTTTGCTAGGCAACACTCAAATTTTTACCAATTTTTATTTTAATATTGAATTTATTCAATGCATTAATAATTAAATTCATGACTTCCTTACTTGTAAATTTTTGCAGGAAATCATTTCAAGATTCTGCCATGACAGAATTTGAAAAATCTGACCTACTAGAATATGGGAAGGTAAAACCCAGAATACTCAATCAAAACTCATTTAAAATAAAAAAGTTTAATGGTTGGGCACTGCTTTTTGCTCAAAATTTTCATTTATTAATTATGATCATAATGTATTTGAATATCTAATAAATGCATGGATTGATGATTGGATAAATTTTTAAAGAAGTTGGGTTGAAGCATGACTTCAATGCAGCAATAATTTAATGGTACGAGAAATGTGGAAAAATAAGTTTTCACAAAGACAATGAAGTCTATTATGATGACAGAAAAATTTTAACTGTGAATCTATTGGAACAAGCAAATTTTAAAATTGAATTTTAGATTTAACAGTCAAAGAGTTTTTGATACTGGAAGGAACTTTCTTCGTCATGCCTGACGGATTTCAAAAAAGTCATAGGCATACTGTGGAGTCCTTAGCTAAAAGAATCAGTATCACTTTCAGAAATCATGTAAAGATGATGAATTGATCAATTATAGAAGAGTTTTCGACTCCCAAAATTAGCCCTTAAGGCCCAAATTAAAGAGGAGTCTTCTACTCCTAACCAAACCCAAAGAACGATACTTGAGTCCATCAGACCCAATTATCAATTAGCCCTGGTCAACCAATTTAACCCATTCTCAATTACTTAACCTTTTAATGCACAGTCAATCAACCAATTATAAAATACAGAAACTCATCCTTTTATTTCAGAAAAATCTCTTTCAAATTGAGCTCTTATTTGCTCATTTGAAAGATCCTGCTGAAATAGCAACCGCACATTGTCTTCCATATTTCCACTTTGTCCATGGACACAAGGACAAAAGTCTCAGTTTCTACATAGATATTCTCTTAAAAACAAAGTCCATTAATATTTGCCCAATCAAAAATTCTGAAGGAAGGATCCTCTATCATTCCTTCTATATTCTCAAAATCATAATCATAGAGGATTGGAAAACCATCCTTCAAGTCTCAAAATTATTTTAAATAAAAAATAATATAATTATTTTGACTATATTGGTGCTTGGCACATGAGTTTCTTGCATCATAATAGTGATTTTTCACACTCGTTATTTTTAAATTTTGATAAAAATTTTAAAATTAGTTTTCCAAATTGGTTCTTAAGGTGGTGGACCATTCAAGGCTCTATCTTAGAATTATTTCCAATCGATTTTCAACAAGGTTTAAACTTGTTTCAGAAAATATACAAACCCTCATCAATTGAGACTTATTTTCTCCAATTACTCTGCTTTTCAAATAAACACATAGTACTTTGGATCTTAAAATAGCAATACTCAGTTGAAGATGGAATCTTCACCAAATAGTAATATGTGAAATGATGGGATAAATTCAACACCCAAAAAAATCATTGCCTCCATTAACCGTGAATTTACAAATATCCACCCTCAATTAAAGATTGCAAATCTTATTATTCAGGCTCCATTAAAAATTAATAAGCCCATTAACCCAAATCCACAAACCAAATTATCCAATTCAAACTCATCCAAAGAATCCAAACCTAAATCCGAACCCTCTTCAAAGGGAAAATAAAAAACCACAAAGCCAAATTCCAAATTGCAGCAAGAGTTAATCCAAAAAATTCTTATCTTTTTGGAAGATAATAACAACAGTGACTCTAAATCATTTGTATATTCAAGTCACTCAATTGAACCAAGAATCCAAAAAGCCCAATCATTTAGAAAATGCTACCTCTCAGCAATTGAAGGACCAAAATAAACTAAAGGGTCTCGTCCTACCACAATAGGCCTATGATGCATTCAAGACTCTTAAGACCCATTTGATGGCATCAATCTCAGTGACGATGAGTAAATAAAAATAATTTACCTTTGGAAAAATGTCAATGTTGAAATATTAAAAAAATCAAGTAATTTTGAAAATATATCATGATGACTCTACAATATAATGCAACAGTCATGATAACTATCAATCTGAACAGTTATGGCTTCTAGCAACAATCAATAATTGAAGCACAAGAATCTAAGATAGCAATTATCAAGGAATGGCAACAATGACTCCAATATACAACAACAACCACAATGACTTTTCAAGACAACAATCATGACTAAAGTAACAATGAAGATGCAAAATCCAAGATTACAGTTATCAATGAATCTTTATAATTTGTATTTTTATGTAATTATTGTATTAGTTGTCAAATAATTAGGTAACTATTTGTCATTTTTCTTCAATTAGTCAAAAGTAGAAATGTGAAATGTTTTTACTTTTGTAGAAAAAAATAGTGCAGGTAAGTGATGGGTTCTCGCCTCCGGTGAACTCCACTTTTCTTACCTATAAATATGTTGTCCTCTCCCATTTGTTCCTCAAAATTTGTTTTCCACTCTTAACAATTTTGAGAGAAAACTTGTTTTGAAAACAAAGCATTCTTCTTCCTCCTCTTTTATAATCTTTCTTCTCCCTCAACGTTAATTTATTGTTGTAAAATAATTTTTTAATACTTGTAAGTTTTAATCTTCCTTCAATAAACAATATTACTTGTTTCCATACCATGTCTTTACATACATAAGTTATACACAATTCTGCCTCTTTTGGTATCAAAACCAAACTCAGTAAGGTATTTTACTATTCTTAATTACTCTGCATAATTATTGTTTTTCACCACCCAAGTGGCTGGTATATTGTTACTATTGGTATACCAGCCACTTGGGCGGTGAAGAACAATATTTATGCAGAGTAATTAAAAATAGTAAATATCCTACTAGGTTTGGCTCTCATATCAAAAAAGGTAAAATTGCGTATAATTCATGTATTTAAAGATAATGTATTATGAGCAAGAATTCAGAATGACTTTATTGAAGGAAGATAAACTTACAGGTATTGAAATATTATTTTACAATAATTAATTAGTGCTCTCGTTCACTAATTAACATTGAGGAAGAAAGATTACAAAAGAGAAGGAAGAAGAATGCTTTGTTTTCAAAATAAGTTTTCTCTAAAAAATTTTAAGAGTGAAAAACAAGTTCTGAGGAACAAATGGGAGAGGAAAACCTATTTATAGGCAAGGAAAATGGAGTTAATAGGGAACCCATCACTTACCTGCACTATTTTTTCAACAAAAGTAAAAACATTTTACATTTTCACTTTTGACTAATTGAAGAAAAATGAAAAATAGATGCCTAATTATTTGACAACTAGTACAATAATTACATAAAAATACAAATTACAAAGATTCTTTGATAATTGTAATGTTGGACTTTGCATCTTCATTATTGCTTTAGTCATGATTGTTGTCTTGTAAAGTCATTGTGACTGTTGTTGTATATTGGAGCCATTGTTGTCATTCCTTGACAATTGCTATATTGGATTCTTGTGCTATGATTATTACTGGTTGGTAAGAGCCATAATTGTTCATTTTGATAGTTATCATGACTGTTACATTATGCTGGAGAGTCATCATCAAAATTACTTGATTTTTTTTATTATTTCAACATTGGAATTTTTCCAAAGGTAAATTATTTATGCTTATATATCATCACTGAGCTTGATGTTATCAAACGACTCCTGAGAGTCTTGAAATGTGTCATAAGCCCATTGACGTAAGACACGACCCTGTAGTTTATTTTGGTCCTGCAATTACTGAGTGGTAGCCTTTTCTAAATGATTGGGCTTTTTGGATTCTTGGTTCAATTGAGTGACTTGAATATACAGATGATTTAGAGTCACAATTGTTATTATCCTCCAAAAGGAGAAGCATTTTTTGGATTAGAGTCATTAATTTGGAATTTGGCTTTCTAGTTTTTGATTTTCCATTTGAAGTGGGTTTGGATTCTTTGGATGAATTTGAATTTGATGATTTAGTTTTTGTATTTGGGTTAATGGGCTCATTAATTTTTAATGGAGGCTAGGTAATAGGATTTTCCATCTTTAATTGAGGGTGGATATTTGTAAATTCATGGTTAATGAAGACAATGATAATTTAGGTATTGAATTTATCCCATCATTTAACATAATACTATCTGGTGACGATTTCATCATCAACTAAGTATTGTCGTTTTAATATCCAATGTATTTTGTATTTATTTGAAAAGCAGAATGATTGGGAAAAAGAAGCCTCAATTGATGAGGCTTTGTATATTTTCTGAAATGAGTTAAAACCTTGTTAAAAATCAATTAGAAATAATTCTAAGATTGGGCCATGAATGAACCACAGTATGCCTATGACTTTTTTGAAATCCGTCAGGCATGACGAAAAAAGCTCCTTCCAGTATCAGAAATTCTTTGACTGTTTTATCTGAAAATTCAATTTTAAAATTTCTTGTCCCAATGGGTTCACAGTTAAAAAATTTATGTCATGATAACAAACTTTATTATCTTTGTGAAAACCTATTTTTTCACATTTCTCATACCATTGAATTAGTGTTGCATTGAAGTCATGCTTCAACCAACTTTTTCCAAAATTGTATCCAATTCATCAACCGTGCATTTCTTGGACATTCAAACCCATTATGACCATTATTAATGAATGGAAATTTTGAGCAAATAGTAGCTGCCCTACCATTGAAATTTTTGATTTTAAATGAATTTTGATTGAGTATTCTGGGTTTTACCTTCTCATATTCTAATAGGTCAGAATTTTCAAATTCTGTTCGGCATAATCTTGAACTGATTTACTGTAAAAATTTACAAGTAAGAAAATCAGGAATTTAATTATTAATGCCTTAAATAAATTCAATATTGAAATAAAAATTGCTAAAATTTGACTATTACCTGGAAATTTTTTGTTTGGAAGCAATGTCTTTACATTTTTTTTCTAAAACATGCTTTGCGGATTGCAATCAAATTTTAAAAGAAATTCTTGATTTAATAAAGTAGATTGTATGATTTGATTAATTGCTTTAATAATGGAATAATAAATTTCAAATCCTAGAAATCCAATCTTAGATTGAAACAATCTGATTTTTCTTCTATGGATAACTAAACTATTTTATTTTATTACCTTGCAAACAATTGAAGGTGTTTCCGGTATTGTTCAATATATTTAGAGAAAATAAGAATATCACAAATGTAAACAATCGAGAAATTAGTGAATCGGTTAAAAATTTCATTCATAGTATTCTGGGATTTACTTGGAGCATTTTTAAGATCAAATGATATTACTTTCCATTTTTAACGACCCAATTCAATTTTGTGTATATCAGTTCCATTTGTCTAGATTTGTTAAAATGTATTAGGAATGTCAGTACATAATGTTTTACAAATTTTTTCTTTAGAGATTTTAATTTGTTTTTGAAGAGCAGGATTTTAAACTTGTGCTTCAATTCTTTTAAATTTTATTTCATCTTATAGAAAACATAATTGTTTCTTTACAAGAAATTAAATTCACAGTTTTATAAATAGATTTTTGTCTTAAAATTCTCAATTTCTCATTGTGAGAAAAAGAAAGAAATTTGAATTTGACATGTTTATCCATAGGATAAGTAATTGTCTCATCATGCTCTGTTGTAAAATGATACAGCAGAGAAATGAATGGTAAACCTAATATAATTTTGTATGTCATATTTTTTACTAAGACAAATGATGTTTTAAAACATACATTGTCTTGACAAATATGAACTTTAGGAATTTCATAAATGATATACATTATTGTACCATTAGTAGAGGACAATGTCTTCTTGAAGTACTTGGTAGGACCAAATCATTCCTACATACAATTCAGTTCAGCTCCTGAACCAATAAGAGCCATTGAGGTGAAATCATAATCTTGAATTATTATTCTACCATTATGTGGCATTTTTTAATTTTGATGTGATTTAGGATTTGAAGGAAGTTGTCATCATCTAGGATTTTGACAATAGGTTCTTCATCATAAAAAAATTGGGGATTTACTAGGTTCTTCTAGTTAACTGGATTCATGATTTTTAATTAAACTTTTTATTTTTAAAAGATTAATTCTTTTATTATTTCTGTGTTTGAATCTTTTACTTCTTTTATTTCATTTTTTTTATATTTTTTGTTTCTTTTTAAAGTTCTTGTAAAGTAACTTCTTTTTTCTTTCCTTTAACTTTGCTGAATTTTTCAAGAGTTTGTGAAAGGCTTACAATATTATTATTAGACCTAGTATTTTTTTTGAATTACATTCCTAAGTCTTTCAAGGAATTCTCTTTTTAATTCATAAGTTCAATTTTACTAATTAAATCTAATAAAATAATTCATGGTTCTTCATTTTTATTTAAAACATTAATAATTTCCTGACAACAGCTATCTTTACATCCCGTAGAGATGTTTGGATAATCACTGTCAAAGCTTGAAGAGTTTAATTCTTCAGATTCTAAGGATTCAAATTCTTCAAAATCTTCATTACTACTTTCATAGTAATCTATTGATTCTATAATTCTAAATAATTCTTGTTTATCTTCTTCAAAGATTTTTTATTAATTTTATTTTTAACATGACAAGTATTGGAAAAATGACCATCCTGGCTACACTTGAAACGCTTGATTTTATTTTTATCAACAAATTATTTATTAATTTTTTTTGAATAACTTTTATTCTTAGAAAAGAATTTGTCAACAATTTTATTTTTTTGTTTGTGGTATTTTTTTCCTATAAGGTTTGTGAATTCTTCTAGGATTTAGATGGGAATTTTTCCTATTTTTGTAGGAAGGAGCAATAGCATGTAATCAATATTGATCACAGAAATTGCCTAATTCGTATTTGACAGTTTTCTTGTCCTTTTTAATCTGTTTAATAATTTTCATGTTTATACACATTCTTAGACCTTTTTGTATTGTAGTAATAATTGCACCATAGGTGAGATTATTATAGTTTATATTCTTATGGCATCACCAAAGACTGATATAATTTTGTGCGCAAACAACTTTTGGTAAGTCATTTATGAATTTTTCATTCAAAAGGGCTAATTACTATTAGCTCACTACTACAAATTTTGCTTACAATGATAGCCACCTCAATGATATAATGATAGCTGCCTAAAATCTGTTAAAGGAAAATAGTGTAGGGTGAGTCAATTTGAGTAAGATGACAGCCCAAAAATTAGCTGTCATTAATGTGCTATCTACGATGACAACTAATTTTTGGGCTGTCATAATAACTTCTTATACTGACATCAAAAAATTACTAAAGTTCATTTTATTTACGAAAATACCATCCTAAACCCTAATTTTACGTAGTTTTCTTTCTCTTTAATAGATGTGAGAGGAGAGCAGTGGTGATTGGCAAGTCAAGACATCGTCTCCTTTGATTTCCCCTTTTCCATAAACTCGTCTCAGATATACCTTTGTTCTTCTCCCTTGCCTCTCTAGTCTCAGATCTGCCTCTCTTCATCTATTTCGCCCTTCTCGTGGCAGTTCTGCCTTTCTTCTTCTCCCTCGCCTCTCTCTTCATGGCTCTTTGAGCTCTTTTGTTCGGGAGAGAGAAGCCAGGCCGGGGGAGGATTTTTCAGGATGAAGCAGGCGTTAGGTGGTCGCCGTACAAGATCCATCTTCGTCAACAAAATCCCACATCGAACGGTGCGCTTCAAAGTTTGTGGCTGTTCTCGATAGGCGTAGGGGGTAAGAGTATTCTTCATCCTTCATTTTGTGTCTTTTTTATCATGCTTTTACACCCTGATTTTTGTTCATTATGTATTGTTTGATGGATAGAGAGAGAGGAACTCAAACCTTCATTATTGATCTGCCTAGCCGTCCAAATCCAGTTCTCCACACAGAAAATCAGTCAAATTTGAGATAAAGCTTCTGATCTTATATGGTGCATTGGCTATTAGATCTCCGAAGATTTTACGAGCTCAAATCTTGCTCTAGTAGCAATTATTATACTGCATCTTTTTTCATCCTTTTACATCAATTTCCTCAGGATAGTTTAGAAGCTGAAACAACTAGTTGCCATGGACGTTTTTAAAAGACAAGCCGTTAAAATTAAGCATCAACTAGCAAAGCAACAATAGGTACTTTGTGAATAACCATTTCATTTCGGTCTCTGATTTCTTTATTTTTTGTTGGACAATTCGTCAACTTGTTCTTTGTGTTACCGAGTAAACGAGAGCAGTAGAGATTTATAAAACGTTGGATTTGATAGAGATTGTCATTTTTTCATGGAAATGGAAGAAAAATAAGTGAATCATTAATGTTTTTGGTACCCATATCTACCAAAATGGTAGATGAGAAAATGTAGGCAAAGGTTATTTGAATTCACTTCTTTAATCTCAACAATCAGAAAAGGGTAAATCCGTCAAATTAAAGCCTAAATCTATGATAAATCCATTAAATGAACGTTTATGTTTTAGCATATATGAAAAAGAGGAAACTTTGAAGTGCAATATTTGATAATTCTATAATTTCTCAATTTTTTTGGGATACCTTTGGTGGTGCTAGCGGTAGGATGACCATGAATAGGAAGATCAATATGCATACCGATAGCTTCCTTCCTAATCATTTCTTGTTATATTGCTTTATGAATGTTAAGTCAAAAGAAAAAATATGCTAATGCTAATTTTGTTTTTCTTGGATTTCAGGTTGTAATAAAGCAGTTTGGTGGGAGTGGTTATGAAAGTTCAGGTGTGATGGTAATTGATGAAGCTGTGCTGCAAAGACATCAATAAGTAGAAAAACTATATAGATCAACTTGTGCTGGAAGGGTAAAGAATTTTTCCCTTCTGTTTGTTGTGTATAAATGATAATCTCTTTTTATGGAAGAAGCTACATGAGCTTAGTGTAGTATGCCACTAAATATTTTTGTTGATTTCTTGATATTTATTGATCATTCATCTGGTCTTACAAATGTATTATATTCTCTTCTCTGTTACTAGAATTCCCAAAAATATATTGTTAAAGTAGGAGAAACATTTATAGTCATTGGCTATAAGCATATTGACGCAGGTGAGTATTCTATTATCATGATCATCCATGAATTTGTTTGTTATTGCACAAATACTTTTTGGTCAAGAAATACTATGTTGGCATTGTTAACAATTATTAAATTTCAATAAAAATATTAATCATTCTACTTTTTCATCATGGACTTTGTGGTAGGCAAGCACCAAGCTGTCAGAGGAGTGTTGCAACTACAGGGCTGAGAATATCAATGACAAAATACTAGCAAAGGCTGCATCATTGTATGGTGATGCCCGTAAGCATGTGGAAAAAGAACAAGAAGATTTGATTAAGCTTTTATCTTCACAGGTTAGACACAAGTATATGCTTCTATATGTTGTCTTCAATGTTTTTCATGGCACTTACGATAGTGACACCTCAAATGGGGGTCCTCCACCTACTAACGTAGATAACCTCTGCCTCATTGTCGATATTTCATAAGCTTTGTGCTAGCATTCCGAAAAGACTTGGCCTGACATGCTAGCATCACTACCTTTATAGTGTCACTTTATGAAGCCCTCACTACCCTAATTTCCATCATGATAACACCTCTGTGTTTTCCTTTCACATCGTGAACTCGTCATTTTTTTCTCCCTTCTTGAAGAAAATATCAACATCATGTATGGTTTCTAATATTTACATGTGTTACATATTCATGGTGAGATTATATATATTTGTGCAATGGTATTATGTTGTGATTACTACACCAGAAGGTATTTTAGATCATGAAGAGGCTATCAAAAGGAATGTGGGTGGTCAAGTTCTTGGGTATTTTCACTAGAGACACATCTCATATCATATTTTGCCCCTTGATAGAATGTTTTGTATTAGTTTTTTTGTCTTTCTCCAGTTAGAATTAGTTAAGCAATTCTTGTCTAAATATCCTGGCTAGATATTGTATCCTGAAAAACATAATAAAACTAGAGCTCTTCTTGACATAAGCTCCTGTTAGTTTCAATCTTTCAAAGTTTTTAAGTCCTCCAAGCATATAAGTAGCATGGATTACCTTAAATGTTTACATTATAACATTTGAGATATCATTTTATTTTGAAATGTAGGGCAAGTAGGCTTGCCAGAGAACATCATGATGATTTAGGAATGGTTTATACAACTAAAGCTCTACATCTACCTGGAATATCTAAGAGGTAAAAAATATTTGAACTCTACCACCTTTCTTAAGACCATTTTTTTTATCAAAGCTGGTGATATCCTGAAGTGGTAATTTTATTTAACATCTCTTATTGGTTTCTATATTTTTGTTTTGGCAGGTTGGAGTTTGATCTGGCGATGCAAAGCAATGATTTAGAAAGAGCTTGGTTGAGTTGTAGGATTAATGAGTTAAACTTGTACAAGCTCATAGACGATCGACGTTGAAGAGATTGGTTGAGTTGTGGATCAAAATGCTACAGAAGGAAATTGAGCACACTAAACACACAAAGATAGACGTCGTAGCTGCTTTTCTAGTATCTCTCGAGGAACCAAAACTCACAAGCATGGCAGAAGCAGGGAAGAACTTTTATACAAGTTTTCATTTTCCTCTTTAATTTTCCAATTATCATTGAGTTGAGCACGAAACTAAATTTTGTGAAGATGAGAGAACTGACAAATTTCTATATCTCATAAATGAATTTCGCTAAATATTTTATGCTTTATTTGAGTATTAGTTTATATATGGCAATGAAAAATCGTATTAGAAATACATATATGGATGTGTGTGGGTATATATAAATGTATGATGTATGTATGCTTGCAAGTGACTCGGTTGAATCATTGCCATAAAGATTTACAACAATTTTTAGTTGTGTCTATGTTCATTGAGAACTAGACAAGTTTTATAAAGACATTGGTTGCTCTTAGTTATCCACAATGGAATAAGATAAGCTTACAAAAAAATGGAATAAGATAAGATGGTTATAGGTGTCAAACTTTTATAAAAAAGCTTGTTTATAGGTGTTGATTAAAAGTTATTTTGACATTAATGTATATAAAAAAAATCTATCGTGAGAAGGTAATTAAATGAAAAAAATGTCATGCAAAGACATTTTTCCTTTCCATAACAGTTTTTTAAAAATAATTTGGACATTAGATTATGGGGATTCCCCGTCATCTAAATGCTTTTGGTGGCACCTATAATGACGGGGATTCCCCGTCATCTAAATGCTTTTGGCTGCACTTATGATGATGGGGATTCCCCGTCATCTAATAGCTTTTGGTGGCACCTATGATGACGAGGATTCCCCGTGATCTAAATGGTTTTGGGAGAACCTATGATGACGGAGATTCCCCATCATCTAATTGGTTTTCGCGACACCCTATTTATGACATTTTTTGTTGAAAAAGAGTAAATATGATAACTTGATAGATGACAGGCGGCCAACTGTCATTATAGGGTTATAATGACGGGTTTTCACCGTCATCTAAGGCCAAAATTATAGTAGTGGCCCTAGACATTACTCTGGACAAAAATACATTTTTGTACCATTCAAAGTCATTAGACACCTAAGATTGATTGATTGGACATGCATTCGCAAAGTAACGTTACTTGGCGTTCCAATGAAATGTTCAATTATTGTGTAGAGGGGTGTATTAATGTCATCAGATATTATTCCCTAATCTTCTCTAAGGATTGGGGTTCCTTCAACATCAATCTTTATTACTGTAAGGATGGTATGTTTAGATTCTTCAGTGAGATGCTTTTCCCACCAGGAATGAAGCATTCCTATGAATAATGTGACTAAAAGTTTTATTACCTCATTGTGAGAAAAATTATGCGTGGTGATGTAACTGTTGGCTACAATAACCATGTGCTGTAATTTGTTGAGGACTTACTGTTCTGAAAGACCATCAATATTTCATTCATATAATTTTTCTACAGAGACAGAAAATTGATTAACTAAAGAAGATTCAATAATTTGAATATCTGGAGGAATAAGCTTTTTATACCACTTCCTTTCCAGTTTATTGATTTCTAAATTTTTAAATTTTTCTTCAATATTGTGGATGTTTGAAGATTCATGAATTATGGATGATTCATAGGTGGAATCTGACCTATGGCTTTCTGATTCAGAACGACTGTCTTAGTTAATTACCTTAATAGAAGAGGATGGCTCAACATATTTATTCTTCAATTCTTAAAGCATTTTATCAATATTTTTATTGAGGGGAACAATACTTAAGGAAGTTTTATCTGAAAGATTTATTAAAGGAGTTTCTTTCAGAGATTCATTAGGTTTAGGCTCATGGAGATTATCAACATTATTCTCAATTTTATCTAATTATTTTTCTATTGTTATTAAACTTTTATTAGGTTCTTCTTCCTTTGAAATCTTAAAAGAAGAAGTAATGATTAAAGAATTTTTATGATTAATTATAATTTTTTCAAGTGGGGGATGGCTAGTAGTCACCCAACTGGAGTCTTCCTTGACCCATTTGGTCTTAGAAATTACTTTTCATAAATATCATTGATATAATCAAGGAAAAACATATCAACTCTAAATTCTTGCATGAACGTCTTCCATTTAGCAAAGATAATTTTTCTTTTATCCATATTGTATGTCTCTCTGAACTTATTATGTCTACTGGGATTGGCTGGGACATTCATTTGTTGGGTTAGACCCTCCCAATCAAGCTTGTATTCTTGATTTAGGGTGCCTAAATTTAAAACTAAAAGTTGGGGATTGACAGGAGGTAAGGCTTCTTGGAAATCAGATTCAGTTGATAATTATGTTTCGTCAGATTATTTAGTTTTATAATCAAAGATTGGTTGACTGACTTGAGAATTTGTGACTCTGCCTTTGAGTTTTAAATTTTTTATTTTTTTATTTTTTTAATTCTTGTTCCCATTAATGGATTCTAAGATCTTGACTATTATTGAGAGTGGATTTAGAAAATGAATTTTTAGGAGTGCTAGACGGGCTAAACTTCTTAATTTGAGGATTAGAACTAGAAGATTAGAAATTAATTTTAACAGTACCATCCGTATAGTGCTGGATATAATCAATATCTTAGATTGGGTGTTGAATTGGAGTGGGTTGGCTTTTATTGGTTAAAAGAGAAATTGTAGGCAAAGTAATATCAGACCATCTAATGGTTTTAGAGACTCTAATATTAGCATTACTTTGGCTAGATAACTAAATTATTCTTATGATTAAAATTTTTTATCATGTATTTTGATTTTTAAACTTGCTATGACTTCTACAACCTCCCAAGAAGTCACTCTTCTCCCCTTTACCTCTACAATTACCCTACCATCGGGATATACATCAGATACATCAGAAACTGATACATCAGATTCACAAATAAGTAAATCAAAGATTACAGAGAAATAATCAATTATAAAAATAATCAGCCACTTGGGCGGAGAGTGGGATTAAATAAAAATAATTATTCAAAGAATCAAGTAAGCAACAATACAACAATATACAAAACATTGACATTGCTAATAAATTTAATTAAGTTTGCAGAGGCTATTGGAAAAATTAGCACAAGACATTCCAATTGCAAATCATGAAAATATTTATTTTCATAGGAGGTCATAAAACATGAAGATTGAAGATCATGAAGATATCTACTTTCATGTAATTTTTATTAGGAGCTTACTCATTTTATTTGCTTATCCTTAAATTAAGTCGCCATCCATAAAAATTCTAAACACAAAAAATCATCTCTATTGCACAATAGACAAATACATGAAAGGGAAATAATGACAAAGCACAAACAAAGTAAGTTTGAATTTCAAGTAGATAAAGAGAGATGGAGCTTACCCAAATAATTTCATATTGTATTATTTTGGGTAGGAGTATTCCTTGCCTTTTAGGTCAAGGATTTTTTGTCCTTTTTATCAAGGATGGAGTGTCATTTCTTTTGTCTATATTCAAAATTTGAAAATTTCCCTCCTAAACCCTAACATCCACCTCCTCTATAAATACACTCCATTTCTCTTCACAAAACACAAAAAAAAATTCTTAGCCAAGAGACTTGCTCTTAAAACTCTTCCAATACTCTCATAAATCTCTCTTAATGTTTTGAGCTTTTATACTTGCAAATTTCTTAAGTGAGCAAGATCAAAAATTTTGTGAGCTTAGATTGGAGATTCCACTCTTTTGAGAGAGTTATTGTAAGGGGTCACTTAATCTTGAATCACATAGTCTTGTGAGGTTTAGTTGGCACCCACAAAGTCAATTGGGTTTGTGAGGTTTGGACTTCACCCTTAAGAAGATCATGGGATTAAAAATCTCCAAAAGGGGCCTTGGAGCGTGGACGTAGGGATAGGATTTTCTGAACCATGTAAAAATATCATGTGCATATCTTCTTCTCCTTTTATTTTGTGTTATTTATTTTTTGCACTTTAATTTTCCGCACTTCAATTTCTCGCACTTAATTTTCACAATTTAATTTTCGTACTTTAAGTTTCTGTAATTATTTTATTTGCTTGCTTTATATTTCCACATTTATATTTTCGCAAGCATATTTACTTTAACATTTTAATCTATTATTTATTTTTTCAAAAGTTAAACTCGTGGAACATTGAAGTTCATTCTTGAACATACATTTTCCACTTGAGTGAGATTTGTTTTTAATTTGAACACGATCACCCAATTCACCCCCTCTTGGGTTGCCATATCGATCCTACAATTGGTATCAGAGCTTGGTACTCTATATATAAAACTTCAACATCTTGAGTTATGGCATCCATGAGTGGTTCTTTCATTGAAGTTCAATCTACTACTAGACCTTCATTTTTCAATGGTAATGATTATACTTATTCAAAAACAAGAATGGGGATTTATATTCAATCGATTGACTATGACGTATGGGTTGTTTTTAACAATGGTGCTCACATTCCATTCAAAACTGTGGATGGTAAAAATATTGTCAAATCAAGTAGTGAATGGAATGGTGATGATAAAAAGAAAATTTCTTTAAATGCTAAGGCTATGAATGTTTTGAATGAAATGGAATGGTGATGATAAAAAGAAAATTTCTTTAAATGCTAAGGTTATGAATGTTTTGTTTTGTGCTCTTGATAAAAATGAATTTAATAGAATTTTTACATGTGAATCTGCTAAATCTATATGCAACATGTTAGAAGTCACACACGAAAGTACAAATCAAGTTAAAGAATCTAAAATTAGCATGCTTGTTCATAGTTATGAATTATTTAAAATGAAGCACGATGAATCCGTACGTGATATGTTTACTCATTTCACCGATATTATTAATGGCTTAAAATCTCTTGGTAAGATTTAAACTAATGTTGAAATGGTGAGATAAATTCTTAGGTGTCTACCAAAGAATTGAGAGGCCAAAGTGACTGTCATCCAAGAAGCCAAAGATCTCAACACACTTCCTCTTGAAGAACTTATTGGCTCATTGATGACACATGAAATGAGGCTAAATGAAAATGACGAAGAAGATACATCAAAAAAGAAGAAAATTGCACTAAAATCAACACTTGAACAATCCAATAGTGAGAAAGATGACTATGATGAGGAAGATGACATAGCCCTAATCACTAGGCGATTCAAGAAATTCTTAAATAGAAGAAAAAATGCTCCAAGAAAATATGATAAGAAGATACCTCGTGACACACTCACGTGCTATGAGTGTAAAAAGCTCGGACACATAAAAGCCGATTTTCCAAATCTAAGTAATGCCCAAAGAAGTTTAAAAGAAAAGCATTGAAGGCAACTTAGGATGAGACTAATGATAGCGACTCTGATGGAGAAGAAGAAGAAGAAGTTACAAACATGTGTTTCATGGTACTAGAAGATGAGGTAAGTTTTTCTAAGCTAACTTTAAATGATAAACCTAGTTATGAAGAACTTGAAAATGCTTTTGAAGAGCTTTACCGTGAGTTTGAAAAACTTCGCTTAAAGAACAAAATTATGAAAAATGGATTTTCAAAACTTCAAGAAAAAAATGAGTCTTTGAAAAGTGAGAATTTGAAAATCAAAGCAACCTTACATGTTTTGCATCGAGACCTTGTTCAAAGCCAAAATAAAGAAAATGATTTAAATTCAACCATTTTTAAATTTACAAATGGAAGAAACAATCTTGACAAACTTCTTGGTATGCAAATGAATGCTTCTGATAAAATGGGATTAGGATATCAACTTTTTCAAAACCAAAAATATCACAAAAATATTTTTGTAAAACCAATACAATATCCTACTATCATTTGTCACTATTGTGGGGTTAAATGTTACAAAATTTATTCATGCTTTCATAAAAAGAAATATATTTTTCATGAAAGAAATGAATGGATTCTCTACAACGCTAACCCTCAAGGACCCAAAAAAGATTGGGTACCAAAAGTCAACTTTTAAATTTTTATGTTATAGGTACCATTGAAGAAGAAAGATAAGTGGTATATTGATAGTGGTTCTCGAGACATATGACGGGTGATGAATCAAAACTTACTCAAATTTGTCAAAAGAAAGGACATGTCACCTTTGGAGATGATAAGAAAGGAAAAATCATTGGTATTGGCTCTGTAAGTAATGACTCTTCTCATGCTATAGATAAAATTTTACTTGTAGATGGTCTAAAACATAATTTACTTAGCATAAGTCCACTTTGTGATAAAAACTATAGAGTAATTTTTAAAAATGATTTTTGTCTAATTATAGATAAAGTGTCAAATAAAATTTTATTTGTTGGACAAATGGACCAAAATGTCTACACTATTAATCTAAGTGACTTCTAAAATCATAATGAAAAATGTTTTCTAGTTTTTGACAATGATAGTTGGCTATGGAATAGAAGACTTGGACATGCTAGCATGGATTTATGTTCAAAACTATCATAAAATTATTTAGTAAAAGGTCTTCCAAAAATAAATTTTGTGAAAGACAAAATTTGTGATGCACGCCAAATGGGTAAACAAGTTAAGAGCTATTTCAAATCAAAACATATGATGTCAACCACTAGACCATTGCAATTACTACACATGGACCTATTTGGCCCTTCAAAAATTGTAAGTCTTGGGAGTAAACACTATGCATTTGCCATAGTTGATGAAAATTTTAAAGCATTTATAAAGTTTTGCAAACTAGTTCAAAATGAAAAATGTTTTACAATTTCAAAAATTAGAAGTGATCATGGTCGAGAATTTGAAAATAGAAACTTTGAAACTTTTTGCAATGAAAATGGTTTTTCACATGAGTTTTCTACTCCTAGAACTCCACAACAAAATGGTGTTGTTGAGAGGAAAAATTGGTCCCTACAAGAAATGGCAAGAACAATGATAAATGAGAATGACTTACCTAAGTATTTTTAGGCCGAAGCCGTTAATACATCTTGCTACATTATGAATTGTGTTTTACTTAGACCTATTTTAAACAAAACCCCTTATGAACTTTGGAAAAACAAAATATTAGTTATTTTAAAGTTTTTGGGTGTAAATGTTTTATTTTAAATAATAAGGACAACCTTAGTAAGTTCGATTCTAAAACTGACTTAGGAATATTTTTAGGATATTCCACATCTAGCAAAGCATATAGAGTTTATAATAGAAGAACATTAGTTGTGGAAGAATCCATGCATGTTGTCTTTGATGAATCTATTCCCTCTAACATATTTTATGATCAAGATGATAAAATTATAAGAAAGGTAGAAAGGGTTAATATCAATACTAATGAAGGATCAAGTCATTCCCCCCAAGAAAATGTCAAAGTACAAGATTGCAACCAACTTCCAAAAGAATGGAAGTTTGTAAAAAATCATCCAAAGGAGCTCTTAGTAAGAGACATATCAAAAGGGGTAGAGACCCGCTCTACGCTTCATAGTATTAGTAACGTTGATTTTTATTTTCAACTTGAGCCTAAATCTTTATAGAGGCCAAAAAAGATGAATATTGTATAGTTGTTATGCAAGAAGAACTTAATCAATTTGAAAGAAGTAATGTACGGAAACTTATGTCTAGACCCTCTAAGCACTCGATAATTGGTACTAAGTGGATGTTTAGAAATAAGGTAGATGAAAATGGTATTGTTACTGAAAATAAAGCTAGATTAGAGGCACAAGGATATAATCAAGAAGAAGTTAATGATGAAACGTTTACTCCCGTTGCTAGACTTGAGTCAATAAGAATTCTATTAGCCTTTGCATGTTTCAAAAAATTTGTTTTATATCAAATGGATGTCAAGATTGCCTGTTTAAATGCATCATAAAGGGAGTTTATGTAGAGCAACCTCCCAGTTTTCAAAGTTTGAATTTTTCAAATCATGTGTATAAATTTAAAAAGACTCTCTACGGACTAAAACAAGCTCCTAGAACTTCGTACGAAAGGCTAAGTAAATTTCTTATTGATGATGGATTTAATATGGGTAAAACAGATAACGCCATCTTCATAAAATCATAAGACAATGATATATTAATTGTCCAAATATATGTAGATGATATAATTTTGGTGCCACTAACGAATCTTTGTGTAAGAATTTTGCAAGCACGATGAGCAAGGAGCTTGAAATGAGCATGATGAGAGAATTGAACTTCTTCCTTGGACTACAAATTAAGCAAATGAAGGATGAGATCTTTATAATACTCCTATGAGAACCACGACAAAGCTGAGAAAGGTAAAGACGTCGATATGAAGAAATATCGAGGTATGGTTGGATCTCTACTTTACTTAACTGCTAGTAGACCTGATATTATGTTTAGTGTATGTTTATGTGCTCATTTTCAAACTTTTCCCAAAGAATCACATTTATAAGCTATTAAAATAATTTTTAAATATTTACTTGGAATAATTAAATTTGGCCTTTGGTATCCAAAATGTGATAATCTTGATTTAATTGGGCATTTTGATTTGGATTTTACTGGGAGCTCAACCGATAGAAAAAGTACGAGTGGTACATGTCAATTTTTAGGACACTCACTTGTTTCTTGGTTTAGAAAAAAGGAAAATTCAGTAGCACTATCAACCTCTGAAGCCGCATATATTTATGCCAGTAGTTGTTGTGCTCAAATTTCATGGATGAAGCAAACTCTAAAAGATTTTGGTTTAGTTTTTGAAAATGTTTCCATTAGATGTGATAATACTAGCACAATTAATGTTTCCAAAAACCCTATTTTGCATTCTCGTACAAAGTATATAGATCTTAGAGATCATTTTATTCGAGATCATGTGCAAAAATGAGATATTTCACTAGAGTTTGTAGACACTACAAATCAACTTGCAGATATTTTCACAAAACCATTAAATGTTGAAAGTTTTTGTAAAATAGGCTTACTTTGAGAATTTTAGATGTTAGTTAAATTTTTGTCTACTCAAGACCAAATTATTTTTCTTCATTATTATTGGTTTATTCTTTTTTATGATAACAAATGTGGAGAAAATAGAATGTGCTTAAGAGATGTTTATATCTTGATGGGTAAGCATATATTTAGGGGGAGTAAATTAAATTTATTTGATTAAATTTATTTTTTGTTTTAGTGGTTTGTCATCATAAAAAAGGGGGAGATTGTTAGCCTTATATCTCTATGAGACAACTTTTGATGATAAACAAATATTGACTTTGCTAATAAATTTAACCAAGTTTGCAGAGACTATTGGAAAAATTACCACAAGACATTCCAATTGAAGATCATGAAAATATTTATTTTCATAGGAGCTCATAAAATATGAATATTGAAGATCATGAAGATATCTACTTTCATGTAATTTTTATTACGAGCTTACTCATTTTATTTGCTTTTATTAAAGCTCAACTTATTTAGGGATGTCTATCTTTAAATTAAGTCTATCTTTAAATTAAGTCTCCATCCATAAAAAGCCTAAACACCAAAAATCATCTCTCTTGTACAATAGATAAAATACATGAGAGGGAGATGATGGCAAAGCACAAATAAAGTAAGTTTCAATTTCAAGTAGATAAAGAGAGATGGAGTTTACCCAAATAGTTTTTGATCATATTGTGTTATTTTGGGTAGGATTATTCCTTGCCTTTTAGGTCAAGAATTTTTTGTCCTCCTTATTAAGGATGGAGTGTCATTTCCTTTGACTATATTCAAAATTTGAAATTTTCCCTCCTAAACCCTAACATCCATCTCCTCTATAAATACACCCCATTTCTCTTCACAAAACACAAAAAAAAATTCATAGTCAAGAGACTTGCTCTTAAAACTCTCCTAAATCTCTCTTAATATTTTAAGTTTTATACTTGCAAATTTCTTGAGTGAACAAGATTATTTTTTTTGTGAGCTCAGATTGGAGATCTACTCTTTTGAGAGAGTTATTGTAAGGGGTCACTTAATCTCGAAACACATAGCCTTGTGAGGTTTAGTTAGCACCCATAAAGTCAATTGGGTTTATGAGGTTTAGTCTTCACCCTTAAGAAGATCGTGGGATTAAAAATCTCCAAGGGGGGCCTTGGAGCGTGGACGTAGGGATAAGATTTTCTGAACCATGTAAAAATATCGTGTGCCTATCTTCTTCTCCTTCTTCTCTTTTTATTTTGTGCTATTTATTTTTTGCACTTTAATTTTCCGCACTTAAATTTCTCGCACTTAATTTCCGCACTTTAAGTTCGTGTAATTATTTTATTTGCTTGTTTTATATTTTCGCATTTATATTATCGCAAGCATTATTTACTTTAATACTTTTATCTATTACTTATTTATCTTTTCAAGAGTTAAACTCGTGGAACATTGAAGTTCATTCTTGAACATTCATTTTCCACTTGAGTGAGAAAAGTTTTTAATTTCAACACGATCACCCAATTCACCCCCCTATTGGGTTGCCATATCGATCTTACAGGTTTGACTCTGATATCAAAAAGGCGAATTGCATATAATTTATGTATTTAAAGACAGGGTATTATATGTAAGTTTCTCATTATGCCACGTGTCATTGTTCTCCAACTATTAGTGTGACACGTGTCATTATTCATTTATTCTATTTCACTACATAGCATTAATTATTTTGTGAATTAATCAAATAGAAAATAAATTACTAATGGACAAAATAATTTTCATTGAATAAATTACAAAGTCTATTTATTAATTGATTAATTGATTTGTAAGGCCAGATGCAAAAGGTAATATTTTCTCTTTGGTTTTAAAAGATTAGAATGTATACATGTTTTAATATTAAAATAAATAATATTTTTTGTTTGTCTGAAATTAGAGTAATCAATATTTTCTATTGTTAAATTCGGGAAAAAAATTTATCTTACGCTTTTAGTCATATTATTATGTTTTTCATACTAAATTCAAATTCGGATAAGAAAATGTATTTCTCAAATTTATTCTAGCTTCGAAGCATATATACTACATGATAATTTTTTATTATAAATAAAGGTATTTTATTTATAGGTTGTGAATCGAAGAATGGGCACGTGTTGTGTTCCGGCTTGAAGCCAGCTACTTGAGGAAACAGAGAAGGTTTGAAAAGAGAAAGCTAATGACGATCTGTTCACAGCATGTCCGCAATGCATTGACAAATTCATGAAGCCGATCAGCCGAAGAAGTCAACACTCACGAGGATAGGGCCCTGTATTCATGAATATTATTTGCAGACCTATGTGTTTAAATTTGTGTTGGAATTTTTCTCAAATACGCCTGAGCTACAAACTATGGGCTCTATTGGCCTAACTGTGTTGCACGTGGACAAGGGACAATCACAAACGAACAATATGAAGAAGGGTCCCTCCCCAATACCAGGAAAAAAATTTCAGGTATTGATGCTGGGAGTCTTCCTAGTCGTTAGATGAGCCAATGAGACTCCCAAGCGTTAGATTAAAAAAGAGTAGAGAAAAGGATATTACTTGTTAAATGGGTTGCAGGTTACCACGTTTTCTCTTCCTTTGAAAGCTTCCTTCAAAAGCTTTCTCCTTCGAAAGCTTAACTTCATAGCTTCACCAAAACTCAGTCAAGGCCACACGACTTTCACCCCCAATCTTCAGGCTCTCTCTCTTCGTCGTCCAGGCTCTCTCTACGTTCATCGTCCAGGCTCTCTCTGCGTTCATCGTCCAAACTCTATCTGCATTTGTTATCATTGCTCTCTCTCCATCGCGGCTCTCTCTCTTTGTGTTCATCATCGGTGCTCTCTCTATCGTCAGCTCTGTGTCTCATTTTCGGTGATCTCTCTCCATCGTCAGTGCTCTCTCTCGGTCATCGATGCTCTCTCTCGCGATTTAGGATTTTGGTTCAGTAAATTTGCTAATTCTTCTAGTTCAACAATACTCAGGTATGATCAAGCTTTCTGCCCTATATCATTTTTCTTTCTCTTGTTAGAGAAGTTTCTCATATTTCAGGTAGCTTAAGTTTTTGTTCTGTGTATAGTCTTTTAAGGTTAAAAAGGGATTTTTTTCAAATGGTTTTGTATTAATTTGAGATTTTAAAAGAGAATTAATAGGTTTTTCTAGTTGAAATTCTTTAAAACTAGCAGATTTGGTATAAAAGAAATATTAAATGCAAAAAAATTCAAGTACATTTACAAATCTCGAAATTGTGATGAATGAGAAGTTGAGAGTAAGATATTTAAAAAGAAGTAAATTCGAGAGTTCACCTAAATACTTCAAACGAATTCCCCCATTTGATGAATTCTTTATAGATAGAAACTTTAAGTACAGAAGAACAACAAAAACAACAACAGCATGAAGATGTTGGAGATTATAGTCCAGCATCTTCATGTCCAACTAGTAAATTCAACAATGGGTTCTTGATTCTCCAGACCCACCAAGCTTATGGAAGGATTTCAATGGTGTGATCAAAGATACTATCCTTCATCGTAGAGAAAAGCCATCTTCTTCTTTTAATTCTGAGAAGAAAACCCCTACTCGACGTGTCGTCTCGGTTTTATGACGTGTTTTCTCAGTTTTTCGTTGGGGGAGAAACTATAAAGCTGCTAACTTTCAGATGGACTTAACTCTTGCAAGCATTTGCATTCCTCAGGTAGTAGATACTTAACAACTTCTTTAGATACTTTTTTATCATTTTTTAGTAGATATTGTTTTTTGACAGAGCATTGGATATGCTAGCTTAGCCAAATTGGATCCTCAATATGGACTGTGTGAGTGTTTTTTAAGTTGAAACAAAAAGTTCTTTTTGTTAAATTTTAATCTAATTAATAATGATTAAAGATTTTAATGATTTAATTGTAGACACAAGTGTCATTCCACCTCTGGTTTATGCACTGTTGGGGAGTTCAGGAGAGCTAGCGATAAGACTAGTGGTCGTAGTGTCATTGCTACTATCATATATGCTTCAAACGATAGAAGATCCAGTGGCTACCATATTTCCTATAGACAACTTGTTTTCACTGTCACTTTCTTTGCTTGGATTTTCTAAGTTGCTTTTGGTTTGTTAAGGTATATCCATGTGGTTTATTCCAATGCATCAATAAAACAGAGCAATATAAAATTATTGAGTTTGTTTGGGGTGCAGGTTGAGATTTCTGGTGGATTTTCCATCACATGCAGTAATTATTGGATTCATGGCAGGAGCAACCATTGTAATTGGTCTTCAACAGCTCAGAGGTCTACTTGGGATTAGTAATAACACTACTAATACTAATGTTGTTTCTGTCTTGGAGTTTGTTTTGAAATCCATTCACCAGCCAGTAAGTATATATATTTTTCTTTTTCTTTTTCGTTTCATTCTTTAAAATAATGTCATTTTGAAATGTAACTAAAACTAACCCTTCACAAATGGAGTTGTTTTTCATTAAGCACTCCCAAGAATGCTACTTATATAAAAATGGTAAGTACAAATTTATCCAATGTAATCTACATGAGTTGTCGACTTGGTTAGAATTCTTGTTTCTTCTCAATTAATTGATTTTTCCCATTCTCTCATTCATTTGAGTTTCTTTCTCACTCTCTTTTTGGGAATATTGCAGGGAGAAGAAACAAGAAACTATTTAGGATAAGATTGAATGTAGTTGAAAAGTAAAATTAAGATATGATAAAGGGTAAGTGAATTCTTTTTTCATGGTTGAGTTTGGTCTGCTGCAATCACCTTCATATGTTTATGATGTTGATTGTGGTTTTAGATGAAGAAATAAATTAAGATTGCTCAAGCATAACTTTCTCTCGAAGAATAATATATTATGAATGTGTCACGAAACTTCCAATTTTAACCTTATTTGCAGGTTGATGCCAAAGGTGTGCCTTGGCGAGAGGTCCATTGTTAATTTATTAAAGAGGAAATGGGACCATGAAAGGACAAAATTTTCTTTGCCGTTGTCGATGACTTTTGTAAGCATTTTTTGATTTTCCCCTTGTCATTGATTCTCATAAGCATGCTAAGTTTTACCCTTTGTGAATGTGCATGCATTTGTAAGAAAACTTTTATGTCAAGTTTGAAAGAATTTGAACTGCTAGTAACATGTTACCATCTTTGTCTCTGGCTAATTCAGTCTTGTTGATAAATTTACTTTTTCTATAATTGCAACATATAATCCTCTCAATTGGATTTATCTTCTTCAACATAAGATATGTTTTGAACTCGACTTTTATTTATCATACCTCTCTCTAGATTCTTTAATTCTTAGTCATTTGTCATATATTCTGACGCTTATTTTAATTCCATTGATATTGAATGTTATGTGCAACACCAACTTGTTTTATCTCATTCACCACATAATGATGGAGGCATTAATTTTTGAAGGTATGAATGACTCGAATACTTGAAGTTCATTTGCTTTGCATAATCAAGTTATTTGCATTCGTGTAATGCTAATGGCATTTTATTGCTTGCATGTTAAGAATGTCAGCCAGGATGCCAATCTCTTTTCAAGCCATGACGTTTTATTTATTGATGATACCCGATGGAAAGAGAATCTGTCCTAGAATATCAAGCAATGTCATCTCTGAGCTGACAGACTGTAATGTTACTCTTTCACAGCAACAAAAGAAACGTCAGGTGTTTTTCATGAATTGTAAAAATGGCTTGTGTCTTATAGTACATTGGTATGATCATCTAGTTACTAGTTGCAATTTTAAGTAAATTTCATTTACATAGTGATTTCAGATCTTTAATGGAAGAACTCTTATTAAAATTGAGTATTTTTTAAAAGCACTAAACTGTAACTAGACTTGTGGCATGGTTGCAATTGCTAATGAAATATTTAATTCGTACATTTGTTCTCACACACAAGAGATTTACGACATGGTTGCAGTTGCAAGATACTTGAATGTCACACTTATTGTCCCTGGAATTTCTTAGCCTTAGTGGGTGACGTTTCTTCTTTGTTTTCTTGTTTTTCACCTGCAATGCAGAGCCACTGGAGGCTTATTCTTATGACTATGGGCCTGGAACTTCTAAGAGATCTAAGACATGAGACATGTCTACAGGAGAAACTCTCACTTTTGAAGAGAAGAGATTATAAATGAGAAACGCATCTTAACTTGATATTGAGGGTAAAACGATGCAGCTGAAGCAATTACTAAAAATATTGTAGCAATGTTGTATCATACCCTGTGAGATGTAAACTATTTTGAATATGTTATTTTACTAATGAATGAGATGTTTTTTTTCTAAATGAGAATCTTTTTATTTTGGCTAAGTGTATGAAAATGACCAAGTGCATAAAAATACAAATTGAGTAAAAATCATTGAGGTGTGAAAAAAGACTAAGTGTGAAATTATTAAGTATATGAAAATGATTAAGTGAGTGAAAATGATTAAGCGAGTGAAAATGACTAAGTACATGAAAATGACTAAGTACATGAAAATGACCAAGTACATGAAATGTCTAAGTGTAAGAAAATGACCGAGTGTGTAAAAATGAGTAAGGGTGTGAAAATGGTTAAGTGTATAAAAATGATAAACTATATGAAATGACCAGGTGTGTGAAATGACTAAGTTGCAAAAAAGGGCTTCATTGTGAAAATGACTAAGTACATGAAAATGACCAGGTGTGTGAAAATGGTTAAGGATATGAAAATAGTTAAATGTGTGAAAATAACTAAGCGTTTGAAAATAAATAAGTGTGTGAAAATTGTTAAGTGTGTGAAAATGGCTATGTATAAAAATTACTAAGTGTGTATAATCGTTAAATGTCTGAAAATGATTAAGAAATGGAAGAGCCTTTATAAATATGGTATATTTTGTAGCAATGGTGAGTGACAATATATGTATTATCGAAGAGAGCTTGAAGAAATGGAAGGGCTTCTATGAAGAGTACATCGGAGATGGGAAATGCATTGCAACTTGATCTTGAGGGTAAAAATGATGCAGTTGAAAATAATCATTGAAAAATTGCAAGAAAGTTTTACTAATGAATGAGATTTTTTTAAAGAGAATTGGAATTAAATTTTTTATGTGTTGATGAATTTATTAAGTGTGTGAAAAATATAAATGTAAGGCATAATTTTATGAGAGGGAGAGAGATCTAGAATTTACAAGCACATGAAAGGCATAATTATGTTAAATTAATATGTATGTCTAAGTGTGAAAATATGGGTAAGTGTGTGAGAATAAATAAGTGTATCAAAACAAATAAGGCTAAACACCACAATGGGGAACTAAACGTCATCACTACATGGCGAGTCGTCATCAAAATTGGCGTTTGGGACCCAAACGCCATGGTAACAGGCGTTTGGCTCGTGTACTAGTGACACGGGCCAAACGCCAGTGTGTCTAGCATTTGGGGCCGAAACGCCACCAGCAGGCCCCAAACACAAGTCATGGTTGGGGAATCTCCTACAATGACTGGCGTTTGGGGCCTGGTGGTGGCGTTTGGGCCCCAAACGTCAGACACACAGGTGTTTGGTCCCAACACTCCCTATTGGATCGTGACACGTGCATGTCAACTTCCGGAGGGCGTAACTTTTGACTCGGGTGGAACCACGTGGACCGTAAGATATAAAATCGATGCTTATTCAGATATCTATATGTGCGACTGGGTTAACTTATTGTAGCCCAGTTTCGGGTCCAAAAACACTATTTGAAGTACTTTCGGAGGCCCAAAAGTTGTTTCGGTCTTAATTTTGTGCTTTTTGTAATTCCCATCTCTTTTAATTTTTAGGATTTTTTATATGCTTATAAATTAAAATGTAAATATGTTGTTTTCCAAATTTTATGGAGTTATAATTTATAAAATAAAAGGTTAAAATTTCAAATTTTAATATTCAATTTCAAACTTTTAGCAGATATGTTCGATTTATAAATAGAATCTGACTTTGAGGGTTATACATGTTTGTCAAATCAATAAATAGGATTTACCGACAATCATAACATCACGACCTATAATTATATATGGTGAAAACCCATCTCGCTCGATACTTATTACAAAAGCACAACAACATTATCAATGACAACTTTTAATGAGATTATGAATAAGTGTTCAATTGTATCGAGAATCCTTAATTATTCTAATCTAATTTCACGGGAGTATCATGAATGTTTGCATTGAAACAAACATAAAATTCTATCTTTATCGATGATTTTCTCGGTGTACGGTAAATAATTACAAAAATATTAATTTTAAGGAAAATTGTGAAGAATGACAATTAGAGCCATATAAATTATGTTTAGGAGTAAAAAAGTGGCGACTGGGAGGGAGACTGGCGATCGCCTATTTGTACATGGCATTTGAGGACTGAAACAGGCGTTTGAAGGCATAAAACTAGTGTTTGGCTTTGACGATGTGATTAACACCTTCAGGATGGTGTTTAGGGGTTAAAAATAGGCGATTCGCCTATTAGGTATGGCGATTAGGTTGTACGTATTTGGTGAACCCCTCCTAAAAATTATTATTTTATACGTATTTGGTGAACTCCAGTACGTAATTGGTGAATCTCAGTACGTATTTGATGAACCCCTCCAAAAATTATTAATTTGTACATTTTTTCTTAATCCCACTACATAGTGGGGTACAAAGGGATCTTGAGGGGTTCACAAAAAAATTTCACGTACAAAATTTAATAATTCTTGGAGGGGTTCACCAAAAAATTTTAGATACAAAATCAATCATTCTTCGAGAGGTTCACCAAAATATTTCACGTACAAAATCAATCATTTTTCGAGGGGTTCACCAAAATATTTCACGTAAAAAATCAATCATTCTTCGAGGAGTTCACCAAAATATTTCACGTACAAAATCAATCTTTTTTCAAGGTGTTCTTCTAAAATTTAGTGGAAAAATATTATTTTACTTGATACTTGTTGTAAAATGACAACAACATAATCAAGAATACATTCTTAACCGTCATAAAAGGTCCTAAAACCATTGTATTGATGCAAAATCACCAAAAAACAACAAAACTGCCAAAAAAGGGGGGAAATGCCAGGAACTTCCAAAACCGCTGGTATTGGTGCCAAAATCGCCGGCATTTGTACCAAAACCGTCGGTATTTGGGTCTAAAACCGTCAGTATTGGTTAGAGAAATCGTCGGGATAGATTGGTAAACCCTAGTGCATAATTAGTGAATCCACTACGTAATTGGTAAACCCCTCCAAGAATTATTCTTTTGTACGTATTTGGTGAATCCCACTACGTAATTGATGAATCCCTCTAAGAATTATTCTTTTGTACGTATTTAGTGAACCCCTTCAAGAATTATTCTTTTGTACATATTTGATGAACCCCTCTAAAAATTATTCTTTTGCACATGTTTGGTGAACCCCAATACGTATTTGGTGAACCTAAAAAAACTAAAATCTGCTACCTGATGGGCTTTGTGTGGCTCAGATGACTCTAAATGCAATCTAAGGATCACAATAGTTGAGTATCCATGCCGTGAAAAATTTGACAGCAGGATAAAACTTTTCTACGAAGAACTCATGCGCATTGCGGAACCTTGTTTGACTTTTTAACTAAATCCAAATCCATAGAGATGATATGAAGAATGGCTACACCTTTTTTTTCCTGTTAAATAGTGAGACACTCCTATATCGGAGAATGATCCGAAGTTGAAGAATGAGCCATGTAACAAATGTCCACCCTGGTTCTTTCTCTTTCCTGGGAACAGTATAACGGATATGCACAATCCGTTCCAACAATAATGTGATGTTTCAAGTTATTCTTCGGGGAAAAGAGAGGTAATTGATAGGTTAAATTACCCAAGCAGATCTAATCCTCAGTTTTCATAAACTGACTCCGCACCTTGCATATCATCCGTATTACACTTTGGTGCATTAATTTGGGATGCTATTCTTTAAGAAATCATGCACGCATCTATCAAAGTACTCCCCGATTTGAATCAAATTGTTTGGCCGTTTGGCTACATCAGTTGCTAGCCAATCTTAGGCATCAGCTTCCCCTTTTGAAATGTCAGCAACCTCCTTGGATTAGTTATGATGTGTCATGTTGCGAATGGTTAGACCGAGATTGAAAATAATTTAAACTTGCGGTTGCAGTATTAGCCTTTAAATGGCGGGGGCACCCCAAATAAAACCAGCTTACTAAATTCATGCCCACACGACACCTACGCTCAAGGAGCACCTTAGACAAGAACAGAACCCCTTCTCCCTCATTCCTCTTCCCCTGTCTATTGACAATTCCTTTGCTCCACATTTCCCAGCATCCAAACACACAATTCCTCTGCTTTCACTCTCCTTATTTTTTTTTCCATCTCTGCCTCTATATTTATCATTTTTTTTGTGATAGAATAGAAAAGCTGGTTAAGGTTGTTGTGACTTTCTATGAAGAAGTTGTGTCCTAATTTTGATAAAGAAGATGGGTTGGAGACTGTCCTAGAGGTGCCTATACCTGAGGAAATGTTCACCAATATGGGCAGCAATGCGGCCCTGCGATGGCAGAATTTGCGGGCATTGATGAAAGCTCAAGCGGCTGACAAATCTTCTCATTTGTCCGCCGGATCAAACAACGAGTTCATGGCATTACTTAAGCTTGTTGGATCTCCTCTAATCCCATTTCAGGTCCATTTGGACCAAACTCTCACCCGCCCCATCAAAGATTGTTCTATCGTAAGCACCAAATTGTATATGCATGTTTTTTACGTGAACAATGTGAATGAACGTATCTTAGTTAATTTGCTGGAGAGAATAAAAAGTTTTTCTTTTCCAAATTATCATATTTCATGAATTCCTCCGTGGCTATTTGTTCTTTTGTCTTTTTCTGCATGGTGAATGTTATTCAATCTGACCAGCCCAATTGGTCATGCTTGATGATTAAATTCATGAATTGAGGTTCAATCCCCAAGTAAAATAATTCTCCTTGGCAAAAAAAGTCATTCAATCCTCTTGACTTTGCATATATCAATCCCCTTTCGGAGTCTAGTTTGGGCTTGGATTATGTTCACTCTTTTCGGAGTCTAGTAGCGCAGCAATACTATCTACATCGTTGTTCATTACAATGTATTTAGCTTAGCTCGATCTCCTTAAATGAGCTACTGAGTTTTATGAAGTTAAACAATATACAACTTTGGACTAAGTTGTAGAAGGTTTTGCCATAAACTAGAACAAAACGAGATTTAATGTTTAGGGGTGTAAAACAAGTGTTTATTTGATAAACAGGAAGCTTCAACAGCAAAGTACATAGTACAACAATACGTAGCAGCAACAGGAGGACTAGCAGCATTGAATGCAGTGAATAGCATGTATGCAGTGGGTCAGGTGAAGATGGTTGGGTCGGCAATGCAGCAGGGTGATGGGAGCGTGCAGGCTGGAGGGAAGAGGGAGATTGGTGGGTTTGTGCTATGGCAAAAGAACCCTGATTTGTGGTACCTTGAATTGGTTGTTTCTGGCTTCAAGATCAGTGCAGGAAGTGATGGTAAGGTTGCTTGGAACCAGTCCTCCTCTCAGCCTTGTCATGCTAATAAAGGTCCCCCAAGACCCCTCCGCCGCTTCTTTCAGGTATATATATTTGTTGGTAATGATTTATTAAACCATTTTTTTTCTTAAACTGAAGTCAAGGATTGGCTGATGATCATAGTCGAAATTAGACACTCTCTTTCTTGAGGGTCAGAGAATTAAGGTTTTCACGCATGTCACGTATGTAAAACCTACCAAAGGGATCAATATCCATCACGACTTTTAGTGACATTTTTTGGTTTAAAGATTAATGTATTAAAACAGTTACCCAACCTAACTAACATAAAAAAAACTGAAGATGGCAGTCCCCAATTCTTTTAGAGCCTAACTTTAATCTCAGATTTCTCAGTGCCTTCAGTATACCACGACTTTTCTCACCTATGGTTCTAACCATACAATTCAGAATACAGTTTCTTGACTTCCCCTCAAAAAGCCTATTGTTTCAACAAAGGTAATGAAGCTGAACTTGACGGTGGAAGATCCCAGGCTCTTTTTTGCTTTCATCACAGTCAGAGACACTAGAGCTGGATTTTTCACAAGCGTTAAAATCTTGAGCACGGAAACCCCTTTACCTAGAGCTGCTCTTCGACTTGCAAGGGCAGCTTCTAGATGAGACTGAAATAACTGACACAATGACATTGCTATGTATTCTATTTTTATTTTCTCTAGTTAACTGTGTCCTTTCCTCCTTGATTTTTTGTACATCTATATATTCACAGAGAGCTAAATTCTGCATGATATATTTGGTGTAGAAGCTAGTTTCTAAATGATCACCATCTATATGCATTGCTTATTGTTCCGTGATTCCGATAGGGATTGGACCCCAGGTACACAACGAACTTATTCCGAGATGCAATATGCATTGGAGAGAAGAGCATAAACAAAGAGGATTGTTTCATACTCAAGCTAGAAACAGCTACAGATTTTCTCAAAGCTCAAAGCACACCCCACGTAGAAATCATCCACCACACAATATGGGGATACTTCAGCCAACGTACAGGTCTACTCGTCCAATTTGAAGACACAAAGCTTGTGAGAATGAAGGCAGTAAAAGGAAACGACAGTGTTTTCTGGGAAACAAGCATTGAGTCTGTAATGGAAGATTACAGATACGTGGATGGGATTAATATAGCTCATGGTGGTAGGACTACTGCGAGATTGTACAGGTATGGAGAAGCACATAATCACAGGAGAAAGATAGAGGAGACGTGGAGGATTGAAGAGGTTGACTTTAATATTTGTGGGTTGTCTTTGGAATGCTTTTTGCCTCCAGCTGAAGTCAAGAAGGATCAAGACAGTGGAGATCAGGAAGTGAGCTAGCTTTTTCTTGCTTTTCCTTTCTTTTTTAAGTTAAATTATATTAAAACTGTGGTAATATCATCCCAAGCCACGACTTCTTTAATATAGAGTTACGATTTAATCATATGTACCAACATTTTCCTTTGTTGAAAAAATCAAAGAAAAAGAGAAATAAATACGTGTACATAGAATTCTTCTAGTACATATGTATGGAAATTTTGTACATATGTAAACAAAAAAAACCAGTACACTAGAACTACCCGTCTGCATGTATCAGAATGCAAAATTATTTCCCAAAATTGTGGAAATCCATTTTTGTATAGAGATTGCATGATATAAGTGGTCACTACAAAGAGTGAATCGAATAGTATTTACTGAAATATTTTTATTATTTACACATGAAATTGAAGAGCTTTTCAGGACCTTATTTTGTGCTATGATGCATCATTCCTCCTCAATAGAATGGGATTATGAAAAACTTTGAAAAAAAAAATGAGTGTGAGTATGAATGATCATCGCTAAGGAAAAAATTGTGGTACTCTCCGGACTACCACAATTTTCAATACTCCCTCAATTAAAATGTTGACAAGTGGCAGTTGTAGCCAAATCATTCAACCCAACGAACTCCGTTTTCCATCTCTCAATTTTATGTCTACCAAGCTGTACTTCTTTTTGTACAGCTCTTAATTGGGGTCCACCCACACCAATTATTTTTTACTTATTAGTTTCCCTGTAGCTTTTTTGTGTTTCTATTTTTTTCTTGTAGAAAAACTATGTTCTTCCTTTCTTTCTTAATCTCGGTCGATTTTATTTTTTTCATAGTTTTTTTATTGAATTTCAGTAAAGCTAAACATTTTTATTATTTTATCATCACTAATTATTAGATGAGTAATATATTTACTTATGAGAACTTACATCTACTTATCAATCTTCTAATTTGTATGATTTGTATGAGATAATTGTTAATTGATCTCCTGAATCAAATTGTCATATTCTATTTATAAGAAATAAAAGATATTAAATATATTCATTATTGTGTTATAAAAATATACTATAGTAAATAATTCAAAATATTTAATATTTTTCTATTGTTTTTGTAAAGGATTTTTTTGGTTTAGGGAACCATTTCTGAAAGAATCATAAAGATAATAGTTTAAAGAGAAAATAGAGACACCATGATTTACGTGAAAAATTCATAAAATAAAGAAAAATCACGGAAAGAACTATGATATTCTCTTATATTTTGTGGAGGTTTGTGTCTCTTAGCTCTATTTTGTTCTTTTTTTTGTATGTTGTTACATATACCTTTATTTATAGGTTCATATTCAGTTACGCAGAATCTAATACAGTTTATCTAATTATATCTAAAAATATGATCAAAAGAATATTTTCTGAGATCTAGCTTATCAGCAATAACAATCAAGTAAATCTTGACTGTCTGATCAATCCAATGGTCTTGATTAGCTTCTCTTTGGATTGCCACGTCGGTAATCCGTGTATTTTCTTCTGATTGGTCTATTCTTCATAATCGCTTAGTTGATCCTACGGTTCTCACTCTATCTTCTTTTCGATGGAGTTTTCGGTCTAGATTTTACCACGTGTCATGTGAAATTTTATCTGTTCATTGGCCCACATTACACAAGACAAAATTTTATCCGTTGATGTGTAATGACCATCTTTTCTTGTTCTGACGTTATGTATGCCCATTTATGTTCTTATGTGCTTCTTAAAAACATGCGTTGGCGTTTTCCAAGAAACTTTTTTTATTGTCTACTGTCAGCAACGACTTCTTCTTTTCTTTCTGTCGTCGTGTTTTTTGTCACCGTTTACATATGCTTTATGATTGTCGAGTAACTCATTTGTCAGCTTGTTGTTGTCTGTTGATGATGATTACTTCTTCTTCATTTGCTGCTATGTCTTTTTGTTCCTTTCATGACGGGCTCATTGGTAGAGTTTTTCATGTTTCTTCATTTTTCATTTTTCTTCTCTCATATGTTAAGATATGTCACAAGAATGTTATAAAAGAACAATAACATAATAATTTATTGAGATGAGTAAGAAACGAGTATACCTTGTATTGCATGAGTTTGAGTTTGATGTTCCGCATTTGTTGGTAGAATTTCTATTGTTTCCTTATTTTCTTTTTCCTTCTCTCGTTTCATATTTTCCCTTTGTGCTTATGCTTCGATCAATATAAATTACTCTGTTTGCACATTTCTTCTTCTATTGAACTCCCTTTTGTTGTACTCCATTCAAAGACTTAGCAAAATTTAGAGATAAAAAATCTGGTACGGTGTCAACTTCAAGCTTTTAACAAAATATGTTCTTAAATACTTAGGAAACTTTTGGCCCAGTTCTCTTGAAAATAATTATGTTCTTTTGTGAAATCTGTTCCCGAGGATAAGATTTTAATTTCCTTATGATATACATGCTTCCTCAAGGACTTAGGTGTTGGTCGTTGCGGCGTGTGCGCAGCAGAAGCGTGGACGCACGTGGCCTTGTAAAAAATTAAACTTTAAATAAAAAATGAATCTTTTAATAAAACAAAACTTGTGCAACGCCACGATAACCAAATAAAAACTTTTATTAAAAACTCTTTTTCAATCAGTCAGGATCCATAATATATTTATAAGTTAAATCTACAACATACAAGGTTAGGAATCATATACATCTTGTAGTCTATACCAAATGTCCTTGTAAGAACCGATCGATTCTCTGTTTCCACAAAATCATTCTAAGGGTTAGCAGACTCTGAGATCACACTAAGATTTTTCAAGTCAATCCTCAACACACTAGGACATGTGTGGGAACGTAGAATATTACAAGACACTTTTCTATCTCTAGATGTTCTCAACACATGAGATATAGAGATTTACTGAGAATAACGTTAGGAGACGATTCTCTAAAAAACCATGATGATTATTCTTTTAGAGATTTAATTAACGTTTAATCATAGAAGAAAATCTCTCTTTCACCAATCGTGTTCTCAATTCAACTCTTGATTGATGAACTAATGATCTAATCAATTAATGCTCTCCTCTTCTTTTCAACAACTAAGGCCATTATAATAATATATGTATATATTTTAGATAATGACATATCATATTTTTAGAGATAAACTGAAAAAATATTTAATTGTAAAATTATCAATTGTAATGGGACATACTGCAATTGTGCACAACTGCAGTGCCGTATGTCGTGAGCCAACACAGTGTCTCACGGCACCACTGTAGTGCCATGTGGCACTACAGTGGCCCACTCACTACTGTAGTGTCACATCGCACCACAATAGTCCATGTCAATTTCTGATACCCTATCAGTGATTGACACGTGACAATTCTTGCGAATCAAATATTTAATTTATTCAGATAATTATCTAGATATCAGTTAATTTAAAATTAACATATCTGACTATCCCTATCAACTAATTTATCTGGTATTTCACAAATAATAAATTTAGTTCATTTAAATTATTATCTAATAATAACTTAATTATCTAATTTCACAAATTAGATATTTTGTCTCACTTGTCGATAATTAAAAAAATCGATAATATATATATAATTTCTAAAAATTATATTTAAATATATAAGTAATTCAATTAATTAATCACCAATAATTATCTCATAATTATGTATTTTCCAGAATAAAAATTCCTTTTGCAAGTCAGTTCTTTTCTCATATCCTAAAATGTATTTACATAATATTCTTATGTAGTCCACTGACATAATCATTTCATGTAGTTATGTCCTCCAATTATTGGTTCATAAATTAGAACTAGTCAAAATTATCATTTTACCCTTCTAATGACCTCTTAATCCTTAAGTACCATTAATTCACTAGTGAATGACTAATTTATAATCTTATTATAAATTTGAGCTCAATAATCATTCAGTTCCAGAATTAACACTTAAGAAAACCAATATACGATCCGTTAGGAAAGTTTAGATTCTAAATCTTGTAAAATCATGTCCCCGGCCATCCACATCATTAGCCTGATTAACAAACAGACCTTAACGAGCGAATCAAAAGATCTAGTAGACATGCATAGGAGTTCATGACTACCCAGGATTCAGACTGATCTACATATGGTCATTGAATTTATGTGTATTAAATTTTTATGATAAACGGCACGTTCACAAAGATATTATTTCACATCGGTCCTGTCATATATAATCTTATTATATAAAGTAGCTTCATTAATATGTCTATCCACATCAATGATACGGATCTAGATCATACACATTCATAATGCTTAGTGAACCGAACTAGCAATCAGCCATTAAAGATTTTATACTTTAATATGTTGCTGACAATTTTATTCATTATCTATGATCTTAATTCTCTCGTATTAATACAATATCATAGTCTCATTAATGAATATGAAATTTTCGGATATTTATATAAATTATTCAACAATGATATAAAACAACAATTATAAGAAAAATGTAAACCTCTTTAAATTTCATATCAAAATCTGAATACAGCTTTGAGGGCGTAATCCCCAACAATCTCCCACTTGCCCTAAAACAAATGCTGCATATCTCTTAATCACATGTTACGCACGTGACCCTCAAATGACTTCGCAGGAAGTGTCTTTCTAAAAGGATCAGGCAAGTTTTGTTCTGACGCTATCTTCATAACAGTCACAACCCCTCGATGCACGATCTCTTATAATATAATATTTTCTCTCTATGTGCTTGCCCCTCTTGTGACTCCTCGGTTCCTTGGAATTTGTTACCGGCCCACTATTATCACAGTACAGGATCTGTAACTTGTCCATACCTAGAACTACTTCCATATTTGAATAGAACTTTCTGAGTCGTATCGTCTTTTTCATAGCTTCACAAGTCGTTATATATTCAGCTTCCATAGTAGAATCTGTAATGTTGGATTTTTTTAATACTTCTCTAGACTACAGCTCTTCCACCTATGATGAATACTAATCCAGATGTCGACTTTCGACTGTCTCTGTCTGATTGAAAATCAGAATCAGTATATCTAGTGGGGTTCATGTCTCCACTTGAATAAACAAGCACATAATTTCTTGTTCTCCTAAGATACTTGAGATGTTCTTTACTGTAATCCAGTGTTCCAAACCTGGATTCGATTGATAACGACTGACAATTCTCACTGCATAACAGATTCCTGGTCTCGTACACAGCATGGCTTATATGAAACTTCCAACTGCTGAAGCATAGAGAGCCTTTCTCATATCCTCTTCCTCCTGAGGTGTTTTAAGACATTGTTCCTTAGAGATGCCAATTTCATGTATGGTAGGTTGTTGACCTTTCTTGAAATTCTCCATAAAGAATCTCTCTAGCACCTTATCAATATAAGATACCTGAAAAAGTTTCAATAACTTGTTCTTTCTATTCTTTATGATTTGGATGCCTAGAACATGGCTCGCTTCTCCCAAGTTTTTCATTTGAAACTTTTCAGCTAACCACATATTTACCTTTTGACAAAGTTTCTATATCGGTCCCAATGAGTAGAATATCATCAACATAAAAAACTAAGAAAATCACTGTCTTATCTTTGGTGTATTTTAAACACATGCTTCGTCAACATTTTGCTCGAAGCCATAAGACTTTATAATCTCATCAAATGTAAGATTCCAATATCTAGATGCTTACTTTAATCCATAAATGGATTTAAGCAACTTGCATACTTTCTTATATTGCCCATTTCTATACGAACTCTTCTGGTTGCATCATATATATGCTTTCTTCAAGGGAGTTATTCAAAAAATATATCTTGACGTCTATTTGTCATATCACATAGTCAAAACTAGCAGCTAGCACAAAAGGATGCGAATGGATTTTAGCATGGTCATAAGGGAGAATGTCTATTCACAATTGACTCCCTCCCTTTATGTATAGCCCTTGGCTACTAACCATGCCTTGAAAGTCTCTACTTTTTCATATGTACCTCTTTACCTCTTTTCTTCTTGAAGATCTATTTACATCCACTGGGCTTGACATCTTTAGGTGGATATACAAGTTCTCAGACGGAATCGGAATACATAGATTCCATTTCTTGGTTCATGGCATCTTACCATTTCTTATTTTCAGGATCATCCGTCGCTTCTTCATAAGATAATGGATTGTCTTTATTAGTGTCTGACACTAGGACATATGCCTTAGTTCATAGTGAACCGGTTGTCTCACAACCCTCCCACTACGATGTTGCACTGGGGTTCCTTTGCAGGAACTGTGGTTTCTCTAGGTTGTCATTTATCAGTAGAAATTGAAGGTATTCTAATCTCATCAGTCGCTAATTCATCGAGAACTAATTTGCTACGAGGTTTGTAGTTTTGCATATAGTTATACTCAATGAAGGTTGAATTTGTCGACACAAACACCTTTTGATTATTGTGACTATAAAGGTACACATATCTAGTCTCTAGAGAATGGCCACTGAATACGCATACTTCAGACCTTGAGCCTAACTTTTCGGTGTTGGGTCCAAGAACGTGAGTTAGACACCCCCATATATGGAAATAAGAAAACTAGGTTTAGAGTCATTTCATAACTCTAACGGCGTCTTGCTTACAGAGTTAGAGGACACTACATTCAAAATGTAAGTTGCCGTGTGTAATGCATATTCCCAAAATGTAAGTGACAATGATAAGTAGTTTAACATCGACCTGACCATATCCAATAAGATTCGGTTTCTCCTCCCTGCAACACCATTTTGCTGTGGTGTTCCAGGTGCTGTAAGTTGGGATATGATTTCACACTCCAGCAAATAATCCTTGAATTCTAAATCCAAGTATTCAGCACCTCGATCGGATCGAAGGGTTTTCAATGATTTACCTGATTGCTTTTCATCTTCAACCTTGAAGTCTTCCAAAAGTTTCATACTTTCAATCCGTTAGGTAACTATTATCATATCTTGAGTAGTCGTCACTGAAAGTGACAAAATACTCATATCCACCTCTAGCTTGTCCATTGATCAGTCCACAAACATCACTATGCACTAACTCTAGTGGTTCCTTGACTTTTTGGCCTTTTCCTATGAAAGGTCTCTTGGTCATTTTACCCTCTAGACAGGATTCACAAACAGGAAGAGTTATAACTTTTAGCTATCTCAAGGGACCATGCTTTGTTAACCTTTTTAACCTATAGATATTAATATGTTACAACCTAAGATACCATAAATATGTGTTATCATCATGATAAATTCTTTGTCATTTGTTATTTTTAAGTTTTGCTACTTTGAATAATTTAGAATTGTTTAATGCGCGTTCAATCAATTTAAGCTTATACAGTCCGTTTATAGTTTTAGCATGACAGATATCGAATCCATTCTTAGAAATAATAAACTATTTATTAATGAAGGAAACTTTGAATAATTTTTCTTGCAAAAATGAAAGAGAAATCAAATTCCTCGAAAAACCAAGAATATAATAAACATCGTTCAAAACTAAGTAACTATATCCAAAAAGTAAATGGATTGTCCCTAATGCTTTAGCTCACACGAGCATATCACTGCCAACTCTCAAAACGATCTCGCCATCAGCCAGCTCCCTTGACGAATCAAGCATCTGCAAAGACGAATATAAATGGTTAGTGGCTCCTGAATTAAGTATCCAGGATGACAAATTACATTTCACTAAACATGCTTCAAGTACAAGTAAATCATATTTTCCTTTCTTTTTCAGCTCAGATAGATACTTGTTACAATTTCTCTTCAAATGACCTTCAACCCCACAGTGGAAACACTTTCTTTTGGGCATGATGTCTTTCTTGTTCTTCTTGGCTTTCGGGGATGTCTTGGCTTTCTTTACTCTTTTGTTCTTACTCTTGTCCTTACCATTGTTTTTATTCATTTTCTTATTCTTAACAATATTGGAAGAAGGCTTCTGCTTGATAACATACCTCACTCTCTTTGGTCATTTTAAGGTTCAGTGACTCAAAAGTCTGCAGTTCATTCAACAATTGGGTCATGTTGAATTGTAACTTGTTCATAACATAGTTAGTTGTGAACATAGAAAATGTTGGTGTGAGCAACTCTAGTATGATGCTAACTTGAGTCGGCTCATCAATGGTCGCCCCATGTACTTCTGCCTCATATATTATGTTGATTATGTTCAAAATATGTTCTTGAACAGAAGCACCCTTCCTCATCTTAGTTGTCATATATCTTTTAGTGACCTTATGACGACTTTGATCGGACTGCTACCCAAACATTGCCTGTAAAGCAGTCTCCATACTTTCATGTTTGGTTCTCAGAACATCATTCATGCTCGCAAGCATTTAGCACTTCACTTTGTTGTTTGATATGATCTAGGCATCATATTTGTCCCTAAAATTCTTAGGGACGTTAGTCAGGGGCTCCTCAAGACATTAACTGAAATTTAAAACATACATTATTCAATCTAATTGATAAATATCTAGAATTCAAAAAATAAACGTGATGCATGAATGTAATCATAATAAAACATAAATTTAGCATTTACTAATCACGATAAAACAACCAAACGATTAATGGGCCACTTTAGGGTTGGTCAGATTAAACTCAGACTGCCTATGAGATATTCTCATCATTATTAATTAAAACTTAAAATATCTCATATTTTCTCTTTAAACAATAAGGTATCTCTTTGTGTGTGTAACCCACCATTTCAAATTTCATGATTTCATTTAGAATATGCCGCCTTAGAGTCGGTAAAAAATAAACTACATCACTTCCTCCTATCTTCTTAAGAAGTCTAACCTTAATATTGGTACAACTCAAAACCTTCCTTAGGGAGATGAAAATAAAGTCATCTCGACGCCCTCACTGTACCTCACGGTGTTGTACTAATGATGGAAACCATAGGTTACATTGACATATCAACCTTCTCTCACTCATTATTTTAGGATAATGTATTTTTATTTTAACTAAAATCAATTAATTTCAAATTAATTGTTAGTTAAAATAATAACCCTATGAATATTTAATTATCAGTTAATCCAATCACATTGGTCTAAGTTCATTTAACTTTCTGAAGCGCCTAAGTCATAATTAGGTGAACTTAAAAATGAACTCATTAATTATATCCATCAAACTTTAATAAAACTCTTTTACTAAAGTCAGTTAACCTAAAGGTTACTATAGTTTTTAGTGTGGTGTGATTATCAAGTTTTAACTAATTAAAACCTAACAGTTTACATGCAATTGATTTCATAAAGTAACACATATAAAGCTATTAGGACAATCATAATAAATCATATTTTTACAGATGAGATGTATGATTAAATAATACTATGTGAGATTTTTATGTATGACATGTGATCGACTAATGCATGACCATGTTATCAAACATAACAATTAAGCAATTATTATTAAATAAAATAATAATGGACCGAGTGACTATTGGTATTTTTAAATTACAACCCTTGAAATAAAAAAATAAAATTACAAAACAGATTTCAAGAATACATATTTCCTAAATATTACATTCTCCTCCTTATGTTCATCTTCATAATCTTCAAACTTTGAACAAAACCCTTTTTAATTAGAAAAACTAATTTTCTTAATTAAAAAAAATTTCTATAATTATCCATTATAATATAATTGACTTTAACTTAGTCAAATAAACATTTTATTTGATTTGGTTAAACATGGATCAAACTCAATCAACCTATTAATTTTTAATTTTCATAAAATCAAAAATAAATAGTTAATTTTAAAATTATATTAATTTTAAAATTTAAATGGATAATTAAAAGAATTTGTGTTTTAATGAAACACTTGAATGATAGAGTTAGTTGCATGGTTTGTTAGAAACTTTCCTAAAATGTGATAACAATTGTCACCGACGATAGGACTCTTCGATCGCCGCCCGTCTCACCACCAGCAGCCGCTTGTCGCACCGGACAACCACTGTTTACCTTCGCCGGAGCAGTAAATTTTTGACGTGAACAGTGTTTTCACGGATGAACAGTATTTTCACGGATGAACAGTGTTATTCATCTTCTCGCGTTCAAAATAATTATAGTAATATTCAAAATAAAATTAGAAAAATTCTTACGCCTCAATTCGGCTTACACCAGATTTTGGAAAAATTAAAACAAAGCCTAACCTAATAATAATCATACAATTAACGATCCATTATTTTTCTTACATTGAAAAAACACAGCCATCCATTATCATACATATCTCATATTATATGAATAATGTAAGAAAATTCACACAACATTTAACATATAAATATATAAAGACCGCTTTGATACCACTTGTTGGTCATCATGACGCGTGCGTGGCGGAAGCATAGAGACGCGTGGCCGTTTAAAAAATTAAACTTCAAATAAAAAATAAATCTTTTAATAAAACAAAACTTGCGGAACGCCATGATAACCAAATAAAAACTTTTATTGAAAACTCTTTTTCAATCAATCAGGATCCATTATATATTTATAAGTTAAATCTACAACATACAAGGTTAGGAATCATATACCTCTTATAGTCTATATCAAGTTTCTTTGCATAAATCGATCGATCCTCCATTCCTATGAAATTGTTCCAACGGTCAGTAGACTCGACATCAAGATCTTCCAAGTTAATCCCCAACGCACTAGGATGTATTTGGGCATGTAGAATATTATAAGACACTTTTTTTGTCTATAGATGTTCTCAACACGTGAGATCTAGAGATTTACTAAAAAGGACTTTAGTGAGACGATTCTATAAAAAAATGTGATTTTTTCTCTTTTTAGAGATTTGATTAATGTTTAGTCACAGAAGAAAATCTTTCTGACACCAATCGTATTCTCAATTCAACTCTTGATTGACGAACTGATGATCTGATCAACTGATTTTCTCATTTTCTTTTCAACAACTAAGGCCATTAGAATAATATTTGTATATATTCTAGATAATGGCGTATCAGAATTTTAGGGATAAACTGAAATAATATTTAATTATAAAATTACCAATTATAGTGAGACCCACTGTAATTAAGCATAACTGTAGTACCACATGGCACTACAGTGTTGCACACTCACTACTATAGTGCCACGTGGCACTACAGTAGTTCATGTCAATTTTGAATACTCTATTAGTGATTGACACGTGACAATTACTGTGAATTAAATATTTATTTTAATCAAATAATTATCTAGATATCAATTAATTCAAAATTAATATATATGATTATCCCTCTCAACTAACTAATCTGTTATTTCACAAATAACGGATTTAGTTGATTTAAATTATTATCTAATAGTAATTTAATTATCTCACAAATTAGATATTTCTGTCTCACTTATCGATAATTAAAAAAATCGGTAATTATTTATATATATATAATTTCTAAAAATTATATTTAAATATATAAATAATTCAATTAATTAATCATACATAATTATCTCATGATTATGTATTTACCACAGAATAAAAATTATTTTTGCAAGTCAGTTCTTATCTCATGTCCTGAAATATTCACACCCTAGACAACGTAGTATAGAGGTGACTTGGGGATCATACATCCATAATCCTAAGCTTTAATAAAGGAGATTATTAATTAATCTTTTTAATTACATAATCTTATTTATTAATTCCATTGTTACTCCACTATAAATATGGAATTGCAGTTTTAGAGATTATAAAATGTATTTACAGAGTATTCTCATGTAGTCCACTGACATAATCATTTCATGTCATTCTGTCCTCCAATTATTGGTCCGTAAGTTAGAACTGGTAAAAAATTATTGTTTTACCCTTCCAATTACCTATTGATCCTTAACCATCAATCCACTAGTGAATGGCTAATTTATAATCTTATTATAAATTTGAGCTCAATAACCATTGAGTTCTAGAATTAACACTTAAGGGAAACAATACACGATTCGTTAGGAAAGCTTAGATTCCAAATCTTGTAAGATCATGTCTCCAGCCATCCACGTCACTGAATCTCCAGAACAAAAGTCACTAGCCTGATTAATAAACAGACTTTAGCGAGTGAATCAAAAGATCCAGTAGATATGCATATAAGTTCATGACTACTCAGGATTCAGACTGATTTACATATGATCATTGAATTGATGTGTATTAAATCTTCATGATAAACGGCAGGATAAGAAATATATTAATTCACATCGGTCATGTCATATATAATCTTATTATATAAAGTATCATCATTAAGATGCATATCCATATCAATGATCTGGATCTAGATCACACGCATTCATAATGCTTAGTGAACCGTACTAGCAACTATTCATTAATGATTTCATACTTTAATGTATTGTTGATAATTTTATTCATTATCTATGATCTTAATCATCTCGTACTAATACAATATCATAGTCTCATTAATGAATATTGAATTTTCATATATTTATATAAATTATTCAAAAATAATTTAAAAGAAAATTAGAATTTTTTTTAAATTTTATATCAAAATGTCAAATACACAGGCTTTGAGGGCATAACCTCTAATATTAGATTCAAATAAAGAACCATGGCCCCATCTTCATTCTGAGAGAAGGAATTACGAACTCTCGTTTTCTTTTGAGATGAGGACTTAGGTTCAAATAAAGAATCATGGCCTCATTTTTATTTCTTTCTAAGAACGACGTCCGTAGACATTCATATTTCGCCATTTCTCCTTTTCGGTTTCCTTTTCTTGTTTTAACTTTTTTCCTTCCTTTTCTCATCTCTTTTTCCTTTACTCGTGGCCTTCATGCTCTAAAATGTTGAAATTGCGGCCTTCCTTTGCTTGTCCTTCCTTTCCTTAACTTTACTTGTTCTTCCTTTACTTGGCCTTTCTTTACTCAGCCCATCCTTTTTTTTCACTTTTCTTTACTCAACCCTGAAGTTCTTTCTTCAACTTCTTTTCTTTTATGCTCTCCTCAGTTCTTTCCTCAACTTCTTTTTTGTTCTGAAATTCTTTCCTCAATTTTTTATATATTCTGTTCTAGAGATTTTTCCTAAACTTCTTTTTCTTTGAGTTGTCTGTTCTCTTTCTTATGTTCACATACTTTGTCCATTACAACTTATGTTTCAGTTCCTTTTGAGAGTATGACTTATGTGTTGCTCCTCTCAATGACTCACGCCTTTAGTTCCTTCTGGAAGTAGGACTTATGAATTGCCCCTCCCAACAACTTACGCCATTAGTTCCTTCTGAGAATAGGACTTATGAATTACCCATTTTTAAGGACATAGGTTCAAATAAAAAATCATGGCCCCTTTTGCATTTTTCGCATTCTGGGAGAATGTCTCACGAACTGTCTGATCCTAAGAACTTAGGTTCAAATAAAGAACCATGGCCCCATCTTCATTCTGAGAGTAGAACTTATGAATTACCCATCCCAAGGACTTACAACCTGAGTTCCTTCTAAGAGTAAGACTTATGAATTGCCCCTCCCAAGGAGTTACTCCCTTAGTTCATTCTGGGAGTAGGACTTATGAACTGCCCCTCCCAAGAACTTACGCTCTTAGTTCCTTCTGAGAGTAGGACTTATGAATTGCCCCTCCCAAGGACTTACGCCATTAGTTCCTTCTGAGAGTAGGACTTATGAACTACCCCTCTCAAGGACTTACCCCCTTAGTTCCTTCTGAAATTAGGACTTATGAACTGCCCTTCTCAAGGACTTACACCATTAGTTCCTTCTGAGAGTAGGACTTATGAAGTGCCCCTCCCAATGACTTATGCCCTTAGTTCCTTTAGAGAACAGGACTTACAAACTGCCTGCTCTCAATGAATTTCCATTATTGTTGAAGAAGAGAAAAAGTTGACGCCAAGTATTTGTCTTGTAAGCAGTCTGCATGTTATCATGCCATAAGTTTTGATCGAATGTTCCAAATTGAATTCCATGAAATTCTTCAAGAAGATGATTTTCATATGCTTCCGATGATATATAATTCGTCATGTAATTGGTTTCAATTGACGCTGTATATTTCCCAAATCTGTCTATTCTACATAATTCATCTTCTTAAACAACTTTCATGAAAATTATTATAACTTTTGTTCGGGAGCTCTGAATCAAGTTTTGTAAAATTCTTCAAAAATTATACATCCATATCTTTTTCAAAAATATATAGTTTGTCATATATATTGTCTAAACAAAGCAACCTAAAGATTAAGTTTGAAAGACATGAATAACCTTACTTTTCTGAGTGATATGTACAAAAATTACTGTAACTTTTGATAAGAATATCTAAATTGAATTCTGTAAAGTTCTCTAATAAGTATACTTTTGTATCTTTCCTATGATGTGGGATTCAACATGTGGTTGGCTTCCAGTAGATACAATTTTTCTTTTCAAATTTGATCGTTCCGCATAAACCATTTTCCTGAGCAGCATCCATGAGAATCGTCATAACTTTTTCTCATGAGCTCCAAATCAAGTTCTGCAAAATTCTTCAAGTAGTAGACATCTACATATTTCTAATGATATATTTTTCTATGTAAATTATCAAAATTAATACAGTCTAAGAATTAAATTTAAAAAGCATTCATATATTTACTTTCTTAAATAGCACCAATGAGAGCTACCATCACTTTTGAGCCAAAGCTTCAAATTGATTTTAGTAAAATTCTTCACAAAGTAGATTTATGTATATTTTCGTTGATATAAGATTCATCATGTAGTTGGCCCCAAGTCAATGCAGTTTAATTTCTAAATTTTTAAGTCTCTGCATAATCCACTTTCCTGAGTAGCCTCCATGAGAATCATCATAACTTTTTTTCATGAGCTCCAAATCAAGTTCTGCAAAATTCTTCAAATAGTAGACATCTACATTTTTCTCATGATATATGATATGCTATGTAAGTCTGATTAATTTAGTTAAAAATTAAATTTGAAAGACGTAATTAAGTTTACTTTCCTATATGAATACTACCATACTTCTGTTGTTAAGACATTTCTGTACCTATTGTCAGGAAGTTTCCGTTCTCGTTGTTTGTACATATTTTATTTTCTAAAAATTTGAATGGCTGTTTTGTTTTTAGCTTTCTCGTTCTGTAGTGAAGTGACAGTTTTCCCTTTCTGAAGTGACAGCTTTCCCATTCTGAAGTTGCAGCTTTCTTGACTGAAGTGAACGTGATCTTCTTTGCTCTTCTTTTCTCTGAAATTTCTGCTTTGAAATTCTTTGCTTAACAAATTTTTCTTTTTACAACGAATTTATTTTCTGATATCTTTTCATATTTCTGTTATGAAATTCTAACACTCTAACTTTTTCTTTTTTGAAGAGTTGTAGCTTCTCTAATCTGAACTTCAACTTTTCCGTTCTGAAGCTTTGACTTTGATTTTTTTGAAGCTCTGACTTCAACTTTTTCGAAGCCTTTTTTATTTTATGAGTTTTTCTGGTCTGAGCTTTATGAGTTTTTTTTTAACTTTATGAACTTTCCCAGTTCTTCTGGTCTAAGCTTTATGAGTTTTTCTAATTTGAGCTTTATGAGTTCTTCTGGTCTGAACTTTATGAGCTTTTCTCATCTGAGCTTTCTAAGCTTTTCTGGTTTGAGCTTTATGAGCTCAACTTTTCTTATCCACTCTGATATTTTTTAACTCATCCTTCATTCGAATGGATTTCTTTTCTTATCTCCTTCCTGTCTCTTTTTTTTCTTGCTTTGGTTGCTCCTGGCCTAGCTGTCGTAGGTGAAGCTTTGATTGTCCAGTAGTCCGCAGGTGGTAGTTCATGGATTTTGGCGGCCCCTCGTGGTGGTTGTTGAATTTGCATAATTCAATTCCACGAATTATGTTAATTATAATTTATTTTAAAATAATAATTGTACAAAATAGATAAATCAATCGAATACGAATGAGTAAACTTACTGTTCTTCGCTCTGTTTTTAGTTCCGTAGTCATTTTCGTTTCTACTTCTGCATTCGTTTCTTCTTTTGGTTCTGTTGTTGGAAGCACGTTTGATTTGGTTTTGAGCATTTAAAGAAGGAATTTCTTAAGTTTTTTCTCATCTCTCAATGAAAACACCAAAATGTAAAGGATTTTTTCGGTATGTGGAACCTTTTACGAAAGAATCATAAAGATAATAATTTAAAGACAGAATGAGAGAATAGAGACACCATGATTTACGTGAAAACTTTTAAAGGGAAGAAAAATCACGGGAAGAACAATGATATTCTCTTATATTTTGTGGAGGTATGTGTCTATTAGCTCTGTGTTGTTCTTTTTTGTATGTTGTTACATATACCTTTATTTATAGATTTTTAATTAGTTACACAGAAACTGATATATTTTATCTAATTCTATCTGAAAATATGATCAACAAAATATTCTCTAAGATCTAGCTTATCAATAATAACAACCAAGTAAATCTTGATCGTCTGATCAATCCAATGGTCTTGATTAATTTCTCTTTCGATTGTCACATGAGTAATCCATGTACTTTCATCTAATTGGTTTGTTCTTCATAACCGCCTAGTTGATCTTATGATTCTCGCTCTTCTTCTCTTCGATGGAGTCTTCGGTCTAGATCTTACCATGTGTCATTTGAAATTTTGTTTGTTCAACTTTCTAATTGTACCTTTAAAATTAAATTTGTTAAGGATTTAATAACTGTAAAAATGATAAGTAAAATATAAAATGTAAAAAAGTATTAAAATGTGTTTTAATCAAATAAATTAAAATAAAATAGAAAAGCACTTGAAACAAATAATATAAGATGTATACTTTTGGAACGAAATAAAATTTAAAATTCCAAAATTGAAAACACCAATTTTGGAGGTCTTGTATGTATGTATCTCACCTTTTTTGTTTTAAGTCAATCAGAGTTTAGCTTTTAGTTAAGAAAAAAATAATTGATGAACCCAAAAGTCAGATGAAATTAAAACACTATTACTCTATGTGCTACAACTAGTTATTTGCCCGTACTTTGCACGGCATTAGACAAATTTAATGTGTACATATAAGTTACATTTTAAACAAAATAAATTAATGGATATGTTAATTTAAAACAATTTATATATAAAATACAATTTTATTAGAAATCCCCTTTTTAGTTTGGTGAAATTAATCGAAATGTAATGAATATATAGAAAGAGTTAGCTTTATGGGTGGAATGGTGTGTTAGATTCAAAATCTCTTTTCGGTATAAACCGTATCTCAATAAAACCCCAAGATCTCATATTGAACACACTAAGAACTAAATTAATACAGAGCGGAAGCGTACCTGAATCCATGACGATAGATTGATGTTTAGAGTCAAGCGGTTGACTTTCCATATTTACACGATTCTCTATCTGATAGTCCATTTTGATCAATACTCTCAGTTTTCTCTCTAACGATGGAATATTAGAGAGAATAAAATAGTTTTCTGTTATCGTGTGACCTGGGGACCATAACCACTTATAGATAATTTATCTTTTGGTATTTTTATTTTAGCCCATCATAAAAATAGAAATTACCCTAAACTCTCTACACATTAAAGGGTCCACAACCTATCAGATACATTAAAATCTCAATTATCCAAACCTTAATAAATCACTTTTAATTGGGTTAACTTTATTTGACAGACTGCAACACATAATTAGTTTACACATAAGTTCAACGTTAGATTAAGGATCCAACAATCTCCCACTTAGACTATGTGTCAAACATTATAATTATGTTTTGCCAAAAAATAATTGAACGCGTTCAACTTTGTTGTCATTACTGAAATGTATCAATAACCAATCCGGTCCATCAATCATATCGACATAGGATCAAAGCGGCCTATGTTACATCAATCATACCGACATAGGATCAAATCGGTCTATATTACATCAATCATACTGACATAGGATCAAAGCGCTCTATGTTACATCAATCGTAACTCAACCCATCAGGGGTCGCGTATATCAATATAACTGAATGATATGGATTATGATGTGGATGTGTAGTATGAAAATTTCATGTAATGTGAGATCAAACCATAATCAAATCAGAGTGTGAATACCAAAAAATTTATTTCTGTAAAAAAATAATCTTAAAATATCCATAAACCGAAATAATTGAAAATATGTATATAAAGAAGAGCATCCAAAATCACAAACTCCCGCTAAAACCGAATATCATCAACCTATATGACACTCATAAGAGCAATGTGCTCATGAAACTGTTTGGGTGGCAATCTCTTAGTAAGCAGATCCACAATCATGAAGTTTGTCCAACTGTCCACTCTGAACTTTTTTCTTAACAACCAGGAACTTGAAGTCTATGTATCTCCACTTTGTCGAGCTCCTGTTGTTATTAGAATAGAAAACTGCATACTCATTATCACAAAATAACTTGAGTGTCTCTCAATACCGTCCACTATCCGCAGCCTTGTGACAATATTTCGCAATCATATTCCGTGATTGGATGCCTCATAACATGCTATCTTGGCACCTAGCAAAATCGGAGTCAGTATATCCAATGATCTCAATCTGATCTAACCTCATATACATGAGCATGTAGTCTTTTGTTCTCTGTAAATACTGTAAGACCCGTTTAGCTGCTTTCCAATGGTCTATGCCTGAATTGCTTAAATACATGTCCAACATCCCAGTCACGTACACAATATCTAGACGTGTATAAACCTGAGCATACATCAAACTCCCTACTACTGAGGTATAGGGAATCTTCTGCATTTCTTTTCCCTCAAAATTATTCTTAGGACACTGATTGATACCAAATTTATCTCCCTTAGCTACAGGAGTATCACCTGATTTACAGTCTTGCATGCCATATCTTTTAAGGACTTTTTCGATATAGCTCTTTTGTGATAATTCAAGAATACCACGGCCGGTAGCCTTTCACGCCATGGCTTCTCCTTGTCAGTGCGGTCAAACCGCCGCGCCGGTCATCTTCCAACCGCGACGGTGAGACTGTCGGCCGGTTATGCCAAAACCAAACAAAAATATTGAGAAATGCCGTCAAAAAATATTCTCAAATCTAATACATCGTCAAACAATTATGAAATTCGAGAATATCAAAATGTAAACATAAAAACACCTATAATCATAGATCTAGAACTTAATAGATTGATTCTCAATGATTCAACATGATTAGCTATGATATCACTTGTTAGATTCAAAATCTTTTTTCGGTATAAATCTTATCTCAATAAAATTGAAAGATCTTATATTGAACACATCAATATAGAGCGGAAGCATACCTGAATCCATAACCACTTATAGATAAATCACATTTTGGTATTTTTAATTTAGTCCATCGTAAAAATAGAAATCACCTTAAAGTCTCTACACATTAAAAGGTCCACAACATATCAAATAGATTAAAACTCCAATTATCCAAACCTTAATAGATCATTTTTCATTGGATTTAACTTTATTTGACAGTCTGCAATACATAATTATTTTACGCATAAATCCAACGTTGAATTAAAGATCCAACATGGTGTGGATGGGTAGTTGGAGGGACATTATAGAGAAATGTAGATTGATGCGTTTAGAATATATATGAGGAAATTTTATAAATAAAAAATCTTTAGGGCCCCCAAGAAAATCAATATCATAGTGTTAACATCGATCTACTATTAGTTTAAACACTTACTTAATGGACACTTTCGATCCCTACACTCACTAAGGAATTCCAAGTATACCTTCCGTACATAAAACAAATTATCACTTGGATTTGGTCAGAGTCTTGAGCCAGCGGTTGCCGGCCTCTGGAAACTTGTATAAATGGGGAACCAACGGCAAAACCTACACACCACGCTAAAACAATCACAGAGATTGTCGTCTATCGAAAATGTCTAAGCGTTTCAAGCTTAAACTTCCTGTTGTTATGTCCTCGTTTCATTTATGTCGTCCCAAGCACCCTTCAACTTTGGTGAGCCGTGAAGCCTTTGAAATTCGTTATCCCAGCTTTTCTTCACCATCGACACCAGAACATTCTCCGAGCGCAATCGAACGTCTCAAAGGACAACATAGAGTAAACGACAAATCGGTTTCTTATGACAATTGGAGCAACATGTCGGCCTTTCCCGTATCCAATAAGAGAAACAAACAGAAAACCAAGAAGATAACACGATTACCAAAGGGAAACAAGTGGTTAGTCGGATACGAAGGGGAGGAAGACGAAGAAAGCAAAAGAAGCTTCTCGAACGATTTCTCGTACGAATTCATCGATCCAAAAAATCCTATAATCGAGAAATCAAATAGCGAAACCACAATTAACAAAAAGAAAACGAATAACAGGAAGCAGGTTCTTCAAGGATTCGATGCTTACCGGGGGAGGCGATCGGGGGTTTGGCAAACGATGATGCCGTACGAAGTGGAGGGGTCGAAAGTGGGAGAGAGCTTCGTGATAGTGAAGAAATCGGAGCAACCGTACGAAGACTTCAAGACGTCGATGATGGAGATGATAATGGAGAAGGAGATGTATGAGGCGAATGATTTACGGGAGCTTTTGCAGTGGTTTTTGACACTGAACTCGAAGCAGTACCATGGAGTGATAGTGGAGGCGTTCTCGGAGATTTGGGAGGTCTTGTTCTGTGATTCTTTTGTGAGACGACAGTGAGCTCTGATGAGATGAATAATTGTACGTTACAAATGGGGGAGATGATTTATAACAATGGAGTTTCTGGTGTAAGCATATGAATTAGTGATAAATAATTGTTGTGATCTGATTATCTCGTTCAACGTGGAATCGTTGACGGTTATACGAACTGCATGCTTAGTTTATTGTTTAAAAATATTAAATTTAGTTTTACAAATCAAATAGGATCCCCTTATCGGGTAATGGCTCGAATCCATCTTCTCCCCTTTGCCAATTATTCAACAAATTTCACACATATTTGATTTGGTAATTGATAGTTAATAGTCAACGATATGAGTTTTTTACTAAACTATACCCATAGATTAATCATTTTACAGAATTCAACCTCTATATTAATTTTTGTTTATCCTGACATCTGGCTTACTTTCAATTCAAAGTCATCTTGTGAAATTACCAAAAAGCCCTTCACGAATTCCAAACGACGGTTTGAAAAAAAAAAGTGATCATTACACGAAACCTCACATCTCCGTGTACCTCACTTGCATTTCCCTCACTTCTCTCTTACTGTTACTAATTATTTCTCTCGAAGTCACAGCATCTCTCTGTGTGTGTAAATCCTTGAGTCTCCGTCTCCCACAACAAGAAATCACAACAAGGTAAGTTTTTGTTATCTAAACTTTTATTTTTTGGATTGTAATGTATTTTTCTAGGTTTTTAAGGTATTTTTTTTTGGGTTTCTGAGAGTTTTTTTTGGATTTCTGCGTTTCTGTTTTTTGTAGATGTCTGAATCACAACAAGATTGTTTTTTTTTGGGTTTCTAATATTTTTTTGGGGTTTCTGAGTGTTTTTTCTCTTATGGGTTTCTGAGTATTTTTTTTTCCTGGATTTCTGAGGTTCTGGTCTTGGTAGGTGTCTGTTTTCTCGTTACACGCTCGCCGTGTAACCATCCTGTAGTGTACACAAGGATCATGTAAGCCTAATGTAGGTTACATGAGAACTACATGAGGGTCATGTAAGCCTCGTGTAGGCTACATCACTACAACAAAAAATTGTAAAAATAACGGCCAAAAAATGCTATCATAGGGTTTCGATAGCGTTTCCGAAAACGTTATGTATATCAACGTTATTAAAAATTCATTACCTATGATAGCGGTTTTTAAACGCTATAAAAAGCCTACGATAGCGTTTTTTAAAAGCTATCAAAAGTTTTGTATAGCGTTTTAAAAGCGCTATGAAAGCCTTTCATAGAGTTTTATAGATGTTGTAGTAGGCATTTTATAGCGTTTTTGTGAATGATGTCGTAGGTCTTTCATAGCGTTTTATAAATGCTCTTGTAGATCTTTCATAGCATTTTTCATTACTTATTGTTTTGATAATGTTATTAAAAACTTTTTATATCTTTTTAATTACTTATACTTACAATTGTACAAATATAAAAAATAAATAACTTTTCAGAAAATATCACGAAATAGTAAAATCACCTATCATTTTATTTAATTAGTCAAAATTATTACATACTATTGTCTACTAGAAATAAAATTTCAAATTAACAATTACATGTTGATTTTTACATAGAGCAAGCAAAAGTAATTTATCCAAAGAAAAACTAAAATCTAGTATAAATTCACATCTAGATACTGAAAATGGAGGTACCCTAGGAGGTCCACTTGGTGATTTTCTTTGGTGAGGAGGTGGTGGCGTAGGTAACTGCATTGGTGATACTTCAGGACAATATCAAAGTGTTGTACCAAAGCATGGATGATCCATTCAGATGAAGGAGCAAGCCTCATATTCTAAATAGTATAATCTAAATTATCAACAACTAAGAAATGACTTATTAAATAAGGAAGTTAAGAATTAATGGCAGACTTACAACATCTCATGATATGGTATAGTGGTTGGTGGAGAGCAACCAAATTTGACATTTAACTGCAAACCAAGTTTATTATCTTTTATCTTAAAATACAACATTTAACGAGCAATCAAGTTTATCTAAACAATGTCTTATAAAACCATAACAAAGCTTAAGTGACAGAGAATGTTCATAGCAACACTAAGCCTTTCAAATCCATCCATTCTCTCACCCCCAAAAAAGAAGAAAAAGAAATAGATTAAATATGAATTGCATGGAAGTATATGGATTACATTGAAAAATACATACCATGTAATAGGATACTCAGAACCATTAGAATATTTGATACTAAATCTACTACCAAAGTTCAGAGTTTGGCATGTAGTTCACTCCTTGTGCATTAGTTGATGGAAGAATGATGGTCAAATAAGTAAATAAGCAGGACAATGTTTATGCCATTTTGTCCTTAATTCAATGTTTTTTTGCCTTTCACTCTGGGAAAAAACAAGAATTTAACCGAAGTCCAACTCTTTGATCAATAGATAAGACAATTTGCATCTAGAATGGGTTACTCACTTTTTGCTTGATTTCTTATTCAAAAGTGACCTAGTTGAGTTTCTATTTTTCTGATCGCGTGTCCTGTGATGAGGGAACACAAGAATAAATGTTAGAGAATAAACTTCTAATAACCAAACAATACAAGAAGTGTGCCATAATGCTGATAGAGGAACACATATATTACAGAAATCAATCCATTAGCTCATTTGTGAATCTAATCAACTTATATCAGCATCAGAAAGGCAAACTTATAGTTCAATTGAATTGAGACTTCTCGATGATTTTAACTTCTATAATTGGTAAGAGGAAAAAACGCATCACCATTTAGGAATTGATTCTCTAAAGCATACGGAATATGCACTATTTCAAATAAAGAAAAAAAGATGAAAGCCTTATAGACCTTTGAAGACTTGCGACCTTTGTCAATGAGCTCTCAATGCTCCCTTTCCAACCAGCGAATTTCAACATCTCCATCATCATATAGTACCTTCCATATAACATCTGAGTCAGAATAAGTAGCAGGACCATAGTATATGAAAAGCGGTGATTAATTCTACATTATCAAGTAGTACTATTGAGGCTTATGGCTAGGCACAATCCAAATAGTTAGAACATGTTAAGAAGCAATTCAGAATGTCAATCAGAAAATTAGAGAATTAACAACATATAATGACTTAAAAAGATTGTTTACATGGGCTTACAGGAGAAACAAGCTCAACAAAAAAAAGTTTAACAAAGTACTATATCAAACAAAGCTAATAAAATAAACATGTAATATTCACAAAATCACAATAGCAAGCTTATTAATCATACCTCTAATCAGATTCCCCTCGCTAAAAGAAGGCAGAAACAAGTTAAAATACTCAAAATTGATCTAGAGACATTCTAACTTCACGTGAACAACAAGAGAGCAGAATCTTACCTTTGAGTTTTTATATCAACGTAGCATCCCACCTTCATTCGCATCTTTCACATCAACCTCAGATCAATTTCCCTGAAGCCTGGCAAGCCTCATTTCTGCAATTGACATCACACACTACATAGTCATATTAGACCGATGAAGAAGCCTGATTGGGCCTTATGGAAAATGACCAGGTCAACCCAACATAACCTAATTGCCACCTTTAATTGCTTTCTTCCTTAATTTTGAGATTTTAACTTATAAGTAATTAGCCCTTCTTGATTAATATATTCTATCAATTTTCTTGTTCCTATCTAACAGAAGGCTAGGGACAATATTAGATCAACAAATGATAAAATAAAAGTACTATTTTAGTCTTGAAGATAATTGTAACTTGAAACAGAAACATGGATGCTAACCTTCACAAAGAAAAGACCAGCAAGTATGAAGGTCGTCACAGTTACTGAGGTCACAGTGGTTTCCCTCTTTAAATCCATAAGTGTAGCTCGAATGGCTAGTCCAAGACCCTACTTAAAGCTAAACATTTATTAACCACATATAGCTTCCTCTGTTTGTTTGCACCTCCCAACATACGCACACACCTCTATTGATTGTGAGTCTCTTTCTAATCCTTATCTGAAACACAAAAAAATTAACAAAGCTCAACTAAAAAAGGCACTTACTTGAGCAGCAACAATAGGAAGAAAATAGTTAACAAGCTTAAGAAAAACACTAAGCTTTAAGCCTGCCATAAAATAGACAACAACATGAAATAAAATTTGGAGTAACAAGTCAAGTGGAAGGTCACTTGTAGTCCTTGCTAGAAACATGCACTTAGTCTATACACGCCAACTGCTCTTTATTTACTCAATATTGCCACTAACATACAATACAGACCTTATGTTATTCTCCACTTCACAACAGTAACTACACGAATTATATTTAAGTTAAGAGATTTTAGACATTTCATCTTGGCTGACTTAAAAATTATCTAGACTAACAAATGCATCTGTAACATTAAAAATCTTAGAGCACTATCTAGGGTATCATATCAATATGCCTCAAAGTGTAGCAGATTAGATATTCAGAAAATCATTCTTAATATGAACTTGAGCCCGGAGCTCCCCAAAGCAACCTTTCCATATGAATAATTCGTATTGCTTCTCAAGCTTCTACATGTCAGCCTCATCATCGAATGACCTCACGTCCAATATAACTTATGACTTACTAACTGAATTGAAACAATAAATTAGTGTGATTAAAGCTAGTGGAGTATGGCAGAGCAAAACATTATAACTGACTCCAAAACAATCATAGTAAATCATATATTCATAAAAGCTGAATAAAACTCAACTCATCAAGTACACATAAATATAGGTAACTCCCACTTTAAAATTTTCTAATTTCTTCCCATCCCTTATGTATTTAAACCTTAAAGTCAGAGAATAACCAACTGAGATATCTATATTCTGAGTAATATTATAAGAATATAATAGAAGCCCCTTAAGAAAGTTTTAACAATTTCAATCAGTAATAAACCCAAGAATATTCCTCGAAGAATAGTATTAGTAAGCGTATTTTAAGAGAATAAAAGCAATTAAAAAATACGAATCCTTACATCCATGAAGACCCAACTCGCACTAAGAAGCAAATTAGTCAGAAATTCAAAGCAGAAGAGACAAACGAACAGAATGAAGAAATCTCCCTGAAGAAGCTTAGTGAATTTAAGTAGAAATCTCCTTAAAAATATCGAAGTGAGAAAGGGAGAAAGGAAAAAGCTCAATGAATGAGAAGCCCTACATCTGCTAGATTAAAACAAAAAAGCCTTACCTCTATCACACAAAAATGAAGAATCCCTACCACTATTGGAAGAAAATGAAGAATACATGTCTCTCTTAGACGAAAATGAAGAAGCCCTACCTTTATTAGAAAAAAATGAAGAATCTCCACATCTATTAGATGATAATGAAGACTCGTTACCTCTATTAGATGAAAATGAAGAATCCCAACCTCTATCAAACGGAAATGAAGAAGCCATTTGTTAGGCAAAACTGAAGAAGCTAGCCCTTCCTCGTTGTGCGTGTTTTGTTTTTTGGAGATGAAGAGATAAAAATGAGAATTAGAAGGCACACGTTTTAAATTTTGGCACTCGTCAAAATTTTAAGTGGCCGCGTTTGTTTACTCCTTAATTGATTGCACTTTAATATAAAACGTTATAGTAAAGTGTTATAACTGAAGGACTTTGTTGTAGTGCACGAGGGGCGTGTAAAGCTCGTGTAGTCTATACGAGGGCTACAGGAGGATCGTGTACATTTTCTGATCTTATATTTTCCTTGAATATTCTACAGGTTATGGCATCTTCAAAGATGCAACTAAGGCACGTCCATAACGTTAACATAATTCTAAAAGCAAGGGTCAATTACCCACTGCATAGAGGTTATCAAGACCAAGCTGACATCTCCTTAACTCTCCTTATTTAAGGTGATATGCTTTGGTCATCTCTCTGATCTCTCGACCCTGAAGTTTTCAGCAACTGTCTACCACCAGGTGCTGGCTAGGGAGACCGAATATGTCAATGGCACTCCATTTGAGGAGGAAATCTGGTTTCTTATCAAGGAGGAACCATTGTGCTTCTCTAAGAAATAGTTCTTGTTGATGACCGGACTGAAGTTCGGTGAAACTCGGGATGAGAAGAAGACCCATGGCCCCAACAGACTCTCTGATCTGTACTTTTCCAAAGCCCAATCAATAACCATGGCTGAGTTGGATGATAAGTTTAAAAATGTTGAATATAAGTCATATTCCGATGGGGTCAAGATGACTCTCATTTATATACTAGAGCATTTTCTATTGGGGGAGGAGAACCGTACCCTAATTGAGAAGAGATAGTTGGTTTTTGTTGACAATCTTGAAGCGTTCAACCAATATCCATAGGGAGCTCTCTTTCTACAAAATAATGGAATCATTATTAGCCATCACGAATACAAATGTTATTTTTGGTGATATTAAAGATCAAGAAAAAAACAAAAAAAAAACACAAAAATCCCCTGTTGTTGTTTATGGATATTCACTCAATGGATGTTCATTTGTTTTCCATGTACAATTTCTTTAATTATTTATAATGATGTATTGGATTATTTAAGTGTTGAATACTGAATTACTCTTTTTTTTCTAAATAAGCATGGTTATTTGAAACTATCCTCTTGGTGGGTAGCTTGTATGGTAACCAAGTTTTGACCAAGGTGCCAAGGATTCTCAAGTGGTGCCAAGAAATTTTCCTTGGTCCCTACTGAGGAGGAAGAAGAAAAAAACTTTTGGAGATCAGTAGTTGGAGAGAAGATATGTTAAAAATAATTTTCTACCTTTCTTCTTCTAGAACAAGGACCTCGTGTAGACTACACGATGGTTACACTGACCTCGTGTAGTCATCATGTAGTCTATATGATGGATACACTAATCTCGTGTAGTCATCATGTAGATCCGTGTAACCATCGTGTAGATTACACGATGATTACATTGGGATCTTATAACTGATATTGTAGTCCACACAATGACTACATGAGGTCCATGTAACCATCGTGTAGTCTACACGATGACTACATGAAGTCCGTGTAACCATCGTATAGTCTACACGATGACTACACGAGATTAGTGTAACCGATCATGTAGTCACCCTTTTCTATTTTACCTGCTTAATATTATTTTTTTTTTTAGCCGACGCCTCCCCAGTCACCCTTTCTAGTATAAGAGAAAGCTAATGAGGAGGAGGAGGTCATTGAAAAGGACGAAGAGAATAAGAAGAGGAAGAGGTCTGATGAGGCTATTGAAAAAATATAGGAGAATAAGATTTTGTCCAAGAAGTTCAATGGAAATGAAGATTTGGTGAGGAAATGTCTGATTGGAATGGACAAAACGATCACTTCAATGGACAAGAAGATTATGTCCATACAATCAGACATTTCCTTTGTAATTTTCCAAATTAAAATTTTGATGGATCATCTGCTAACATCAAGGCCAGATGATTACTCATTCTATCATCGCTCTGTCATGATGATGGCAAACGACGAGGAGGAGATGGAGATCGAGAAGGAAGAGAAAAAAAATGAAGAAGGAGAGAATGTAGAAGAAAAATAAGAAGAGAAGTTAGAAGGAAAAGATGAGAAAGAAAAATAGAAAGAAGAAAGAGAATGTGAGTAAGAAGAACAAGAAAAAGAAGGACGAGAAAAAGAAGAAGAAGAAGAAATGAAAGAAGGTAATAAGGAGGAGGAAGGTGAAAAAAAGAAGATGAAAAAAAAACAAAAGGGAGAAAAGAAATAGAAGATAAAAAGGAAAAAGAAGAAAAATAAGAAGAAAAAACAAAAAAAAGAAGAAAAAGAAAAAACAGAAAAAACAGAAGAAAAAGAAATACACAAAGAAGAAGAAGAAAAAGAAGGGAAGAAGGTGAAGAAAATAAGAATTAGAAGGAATAAAGAGGAAGAAATAAAAAAGAAGAGTAAGCTGAAAAAAAACAGAAGAAGAAGAAGAAATAAAAAAAAGAACAAAAAGGTGCATCGATAATATCTGCAATGATGGATTCGGTTTTGTCAACGGAGCAGTCCAATGATGGAGAAGAAGAAGAGCTTATCTACCTTGGTGAACTCGATAAGAGTAAGATAAAGAGATATTGGGTCCTAGAGTTACCTAATTGGGAAATCGGAAAGGTTGAAAATAAGAAGCAGTGAAAGAAAAAAACTAATGAGAATATCGTTGCCTAAACGGACTTCAAACCTTTTCAACCATATGGTGATGTATCTTTAAAGGATGAAGCTCATTTTAAAGCTTAGTTCACATCTCCAAGGGCAAAGTAAGTTCTGTAGTTTTACTTCTTATTCTTATGTAGGATGGTTACACGGATCTCGTGTAGCCATTGTGTAGTCTACATGATGGTTACACTCATCTCATGTAACCATCGTATAGTATACACGTTGATTACATTGACCTCGTATAGCCATTGTATAGTATACACGATGGTTACACTACCATCATGAAGCCAGCGTGTGGTAAACCAATCGTGTACCTAATTTTGATCTATAATTACGTTGTACATGAACAAGAAAGTAGACGTTGGATTTTACATCGTTGACCTTACCTGGTTCCAAAAACTAGTCTCTTCACCTCATCAATAGCTTGAGTCAGATGTAAAACGTTATTTATAATCTTTTTAATGTGGTATTTAAAATAATTATAAATATCTTAACTAATCTTTATGGATTTTACGGCATATCGATGCATATCCGGAGCTCGTGGGGAAGGATTTGCAAGAATACAACCCTCATATCAGAATCAATATTGGTGATTTGAGGCAACGTGGTAAGCCTCGTGTAGACTTCATGTAGTCTTCATGACCAATTTTTATTGAAGTTGAGGATTTAAATTTTTTCTCATGACATTACAGGGGAACCTGTCTGGCCGAATAGAAGAGTTTTAGCAAGATCCTGCGAGCTGGGATATTGACATTGATGATCAACTCCGGTACCTGGTCCTCGGCTTGCAGACGAATTTTGGAAGGAGCTAGGAATAGTCGGATAATGTTATCTTTCCAATGAATGTGAACCATAGTAATTGGATTGTGGTTGAGCTTGATTTAAATGACCAGTGTATTCGTATTTATAACTCCATCAACACGCCATATCAACGCTCATTGTACATTGAAATAATGAAACATTTTAAGTCTACAAATGTCATTATTTATATTTAAGTGGTTTGGTCATCATGTAGGCTACACGATAACTTCACGTGCATCGTGTACGATTCATGTAGGTTAATTAAACTTTATGACATTAATATATAACAAACACAAGAATATTTTTATATTAATATTTAATTTAAGTTTACAAAGGTCATTATTTATATTTAAGTGTCTTGGTCATCCCGTTGAGATAAAGAAATTGAATTTCTGCACGTTTGTCGGTTGTGGGCAATTTACCCACAATGTTTGCGCTTCCTTATCACTACTTCCTCACCTCTAGATGGAATTCTCTTTGTCCTAGGTCTACCACTTTGGTGTCTCGTTATAGGTGGCAATACCACATTTTCATGAATCTTCTAGCTGATGACCCAATCTGCTTGATCTCCGAGATAATGTATTGTTTTTGCATACTCAGTAATTAGAGCCTCATTTTTATAGAACCTCGAACACACATTGTATGCGGAAACATTGTGTTGTCGACATGCAGCCAACGTATGCTTGCATGGAATTTGATCAAGATCAAATTCTCTGTACGTACAAGTCTTAAGATGCAAGTTTACCACTACTTCCCTACCTCCACCCATGACACGAAACTCGTGGATGTCGGAAGGAAATAATGGTAGTGTACATGATGCAAGATGCTTCTTATTAAGCTCAGTCCCAACTCAATCTTTCATCTGTGAGGTGATTTAACAGGCATTCATCCATCGTTCATAGAACCACCGTTTCATTGATATGTTCTATAAGGCATGTAATGGGAAGATTTCTAGCATCCTTCAAAATCGCATTCAAACATTCTGCGATGTTTATAGTGATTATATTGCATCACCTTCCATCAAAACGGAAACGTGGCCACCTCTCAACTCCCCCTACCGACACGTATTGTGAGATATCTGGGAATGCATAAGTAAAATGAGTTATCAACCGATCAAATTCTGATTGGCGGTATTCATTTGCTGCTTTCAAAAATAATGCGACCGCATCTTCCTTTTTTATAAATTCATTTGACATACCTTGCCTCCTATTTTCTATCAGAAGAGTTAAGAAATGAGTTGGAGATCCAATAGGATAATGAGATTTAGCTAGGCGCCTACTCCTTCTGCCCATTCAAGAGAGGCCCCGGAAGTTTCACCCCCTCCACCACCAACCTGCTCGGAGGGTCAGTGTCCAAAGAAGCCACCGAACCTAACGAGATGAGATCGTCGAGCTACAGAGGCTAGTCCAAGCAATCACGCAAGCCCTTAACCTTCAACGTTGAGCCTTTCTTATTGGGAACCATGAGCCAGAGGAGGACATAGAAGATGAGGTGGAACAACGAGCCCAGACCGCTAGGACAAGCGTCAGACGATCGTGAGTTACACACCCTAACAACCTTAAGGACATGAGCACTGTGCTCTATGATAAAAGAAGGCGCAAACCAAGATTGAAGATATGAAATATAGTTATATAGGGCTGGGCGTGAAGATCAAACAGCCCTGAGAGTGAATAGGCGATATGAGGCGTGTCCGAGCTAAGGAGGTCCCCAACTAGCATGTGGCCTTGCTTCAGCGTGCAGAATCTCTATTCACAGAAGAGATCATGCGTGCTGAGAGTGCCCCCACTGTTCAAAATGTCACCAATAACACCATACGATGGCACTAGGGACCCTATTGAACACTTGAAGACATTTAGGACTTGGATGGAGCTTCAAAGTACCCCAGTGGCTATCATGTGTAAAGCATTCTCACTTACACGTTCATCCCCAGCTCGTGCTTGATATCAGCAGCTAAAACCAGGCTTTATCTCATCATTCAGTGAGCTCAGCAAAATGTTCATCCACCAATTTACGGGAAGAAGAGACCAAAGAAAGCTTGCCACTCATCTCCTCACCATCAGGTAATAGAGGGATGGGAACCTACGCGACTATGTCATCAAGTTTAATACGAAGGCCTTGAAAGTAGAGGGGTGCAGCGATGTCATAGCCCTTATATCAATGATGGCTGGGCTAAGTGACAAGAGGCTATTATGGTCCCTGGCAAAGAATACACCTACAAGCTTCCCAAGCTTCTTACCTGTGCCCAGAAGTATACGAGTGCGCTGAGCTTTTAAGCTCACGAGACGCAGACCGTGCCAAGGGCAAGCCAAGGGAAGAGAATAAATAACACAACTACATTATGATCTACCCACTGGAGAGGAGTACTTGCTTTGAAAGGCAGGTGGTGACCATGATCTTGCTGAAGTTATAGGGGATATCCCTATGTTTAACCTTGCATTGGTCATATGGGAGGACCCCCTATGCCCCTATGCCCATCTTGATTAAGTGAAACAAAGTAACCCATTTACTCATCATTCCCAAAGTCATCGAGGGTGGGTTGAGACACTTCATTTAACGTCATATGAGGCAGCCCGAAGCTCATATGCTTAAGTCACTGAGGAGCCTAAGCTCATTCTCCAAAGATCTCACCATACTTGAAAGCTAGGAGGCAACTGTTATACCCAGGCATTCATAAAAGATCATCCAAGGACGAGGTCCTCCTTAGAGCATTGGATGAGGTACCCAAGTAGTTAGGATGAGGTACCTAGGTATCCAAGGATGAGGTCCCCAAGTATCGAGGACGAGATACCTAATACAAATGAAATAATCATGTAAAGGCCTTGACATAAACACGACAAGGCCAGAATAAAAGAGCTTCAACAGTTATGCCCAGGTTCTTGAAATAAAAGGCTCATAATTTTGTTGAAGTTGGTAAGGCAAGAGGCTCGACATATTGTTGAGGCCTCAAAGAGGTAAGCCTTGGTATTTTTTCATGGCTCTCAAGGCAAGAGGCCCAGCTTATTACCGAGGCTCTCAAGAAGCAAAAGGCCTTGGAATAGTGCTGAGGCCCCCTTTGACAAAGCCAAGGCTGGTCGAGCCATAAGCCTGGGTATCTATTCTAGGCCCAGTGCACGTCAGTGGCACACACAAAGAAAAAGGTCTCAGTAGTGAGCAACAAATACCTAATCTAAAGCTAAGATGACTCATCAACATAATATCACTGTAGTGAAGATAAGTCCTCATTAGTATCTAAGACTATCTAGGCCAAAGCATGTCATTAGAAACACCTAAGTTAGCTAAAGACTCTTAAAATAAGGGAGCTTAAGCTTGAATGAACCTCACCGTGGTAGTTTATGATTGGCCATGGCGCGAATTTCATCGATGATGCAGTGTGTCATCGATCGCATTAATTACGTCCTAATTAATTAGAAGCCGACGCGAGTAACATAGCACCGGGCACCCGGAATCATGTGCTAATAAGCCTGACCATAACAGAGCAATTAATGTGAATGAGCTCTAAGCCTGTACATCTTAGTACAATGACAGGCTGGACTAACTTATGATGTCAGCCCTCATCAGATCGTACTTCTAATGCACCAATGAGCTGAGACCAGGAATTGAAAGCACTTCAGAGCAACACCCCATTAGAGCAACGTAGTAAGGCGAAATGCTATTGGAGGGCTGAGAATAAATCGTACAATGTCTCAAGCCCCAAACAACAAACTCACTCTATAAATAGATAGGACACCATGACGAAAGGTACGCAACAACTTTCAACTAATTTTCTACTTAACTCTCATCTTCCTACTTACTGACTTAAGTTTCAGATGCGTAAAAAAAGAGACCACCACACTCACCTTGGTCTCCTACTTTACCTTCCCCATTTACAAGTTTTGAGAGTGGAGCAAAAACATTGTTGATCTAATCTCGCATCTGAGATTTAACGGTCATCCGTTTTTATAGTATATTGTGATTTTCAATGTAATTTCTATAATTCAATGTAATTCCATCTTGTAAGCAGAGGAGCTGCAATAAATCACACATCGACACGACGTTCCAACTTCCAACTAAAAGAGGCATTGGGCCTGGGCCTCGACTCTTCCACCTTCAGACATCACACCGGTAATTTTGGCGGTTCAAATTTCAGTCAGCAATCCAAAACGAAACCAAAATCAATATGTGATATGCAATTGCGCCATTTACGAAAGAAGTTTGAAACCACTTGCCGCCAAAAAGGCATCATCGTTGTTGTTTATCTATTTATGTCTTATCTTTCATCGATTAGGTTGGTTCTGGCTTCCGTTACTTCTTAATCCCAGCTGATCTGTTCGCTTACGGGGAGAAAGTCATAGCAGAAATGGAGAGCGATGATGAATTTCAGCTGCTATCATCTACTGAGGTAGCGTCCCCTCTGGTCCCTGAAAGAAAGTTGAAGCGATTGAAGAAAGTAACTAGGGTTTCGGAAGATGCCTCGATGCCTGATCAATCTGAAGCACTAGATGTATCTTTTGCGAAATTCGTACGGCAAGAGTCAGAGAAGTCGGATGGGCAAGATTTGGAGGAATCTAATAAGCTAAGCCAATTGAACTTGGAATCGGAGGGTGTTGATGGTGAAAATAAAGTGGATTGTGGTATTTGTTTAGATAGTGAGGAAGAGCATTTAGGGGTGGTTAAGAGGGCCTTGGAGTTCGATTCTATGACTGAGGAGGGTGTTGATGGTGAAAATAAAGTGGAGGGCGTTGATGGTGAAAATAAATCGGATGGTGTTGACGGTGAAAATAAAGTGGATTGTGGTATTGGTTTAGATAGTGAGGAATATCATCTGGGGGCTAAGAGGGCCTTGGAGTTTGATTTTATGACTGGGGATATTGATAACGATGAAAGGAGTGAAGATCTGAACGCAGGAATGGAGAGTGGCGATTTGAGAACAGAGAAACCTAATAAGGCTCGGCCTAGTGAAGATGCGTTTGAAAAAGAGATAGTTACAGACGAGAAAAAGAACAAGAGGGTCAAGACAGGAGGCGATGTTGGCAATTCCAAAGGCAACGGGACTTCCAAAAAAACATCAGAGAAGGTAAGGATGCGTTGACGTTTCAATTGTATTTGACATTCATTTTCATTTCTTTTATGAGGCTTCATGAAGCTAGATGCTTTTCTACGTCTCAGGAAAGAAGAGAGCACATCGCTCAGCTCCGAGCGGAGTCACAGAGACTTCTTCGACGTAAGGACTTTTTTATTACAATCATGGAAATAATTTAATTAATTAGCTAATATTTAATTCAATTTTATATATTGTTTTCTGCCTGGCCTGGTTAGAAACTAGGGATGCATCATTTAAGCCTATGCCTTTGGTTCCAAAGCCTGTCTTTTCGGTGTTGGAGAAGATCCGGAAAAGGAAGCTAGAGCTTTCCAAGAAGTGAGTACTTTGTTTATAGGTTTGTCGTGCTGCATTGAAGATAACTTTTTTACTTATAAACTTGTTTGGTTGGAAGATCTATTGTTGTAGATCTTCCAAGAAGTGAGTACTTTGTTTATAGGTTTGTCGTGCTACATTGAAGATAACTTTTTTACTTATAAACTTGTTTGGTTGGAAGATCTATTGTTGTAGACTACTCTATCATAGATAATTATGATGATGCTGGGCATTTGAGAGAGATCACAGTGGAGCATGGTTCAGAGGGGATGGGAAGTGAAAAAGGAAGACAAGTGGCAAGTGAGGTGGCAATTCATCCTCTAGCAAATGTGGAGGATCAAACAGATGCAATGTGCATCAGTAGATTGAGTGATGACAAAAACCAGTCAAGTTCTGAAAGTATTCCATCCCAAAGGGTGAGATATTTAATTTTGTTAACTTTTCATGATCACTTTGATATCTATCTCAGATTGAGGCAGATTCTTTTATTTCAATTACTATGACAAGATTTTTAGAATCCATCGATTTAGACATGATGAATATATGTATTTGTGAAGCGGTGCACCTGCATGCAGTTTGTCAAAGAAGTCTTTATAGTTCAAGAATGGAGTCAAAGGATTACGTATTTTTCTCCCTCTCTTTTACCAGAGACTATGGGATTTTCAGCTTTACCGGACAGTTTCTTTCATAGGAAAATGACTTAACGTGAAAATATGTGAGCTCGTTTGGGCTGTTATACCATATGTATAAAATATGTAAGCTCGTTTGGGCTGTTATACCATATGTATAATGGGAAAGGATTGTTGGACTCCACGGGAGGGCACTGAATTCAGAGGAATTTCATTTGTAGTGCTATTAGAAATTTAGAATGGGAGCTTCTTCATTCTCGGGGACACAACACTTTATCCAATTTTATTTTCTATAATGTTTGGAGCTTTACAAGTTCTATCTTCTAGAGCCATTTTTTTGGTGTTGATTCCTAATGTACTTAATCCTGGAAGCCTTGTCAGATTATTTGTTTGTCTGTTGTTGTGCTACTTGGGTTAATTTTCTAATGAATATGGCTAATCTCATTTATTGGGGGGAAAGGTTTAACATTGTAGGATGTTATTGAATGGTGTCTGTCAACCTCATTGTAATGCAAATGTTAATAGCTGCTGTCACTTGTTAAGCTTGGGAAACTGCCAAACTGGAAACTGGAAGTAATCTATTTAATGATTATCATATAAGATTTTGTTAATTTGTTTTAAATATGACTTAATTTTTTAATAGGTGGTTCTCAAATGTTTTTGTCATTATTTGACTCAATTGGTTGGTCAAATTACAGGGTGTTGATGAGAAAGTTGAGCAAACATTTCGAGCTCCCATTGATGGTTCTCAGGTGTTCACCTATTAGTGAGATAACGTATTGTTCTCTTGCTATTGTTTATATATTAGGAATTAATTGCTCTGTTTATCCTTGTTTTAGGAGCTTTTTTCCGACTCCCAGACAAGTTACAAGGATGAGACACCAAATGCATCACAGAGCAGTCCTCTAGAAGAATTTCTTGCACCTTCCATGTTGGCAATGAAGTTAAAGCTTGGTTCTGCTTCACCTGATTGTGTGTAAGAAACACTAACTAGTCTTGATTATTTGACTGTCCACTTACTCACTGTCAACTCTTAGAAATACCACTAATCTTTGAAGCCATGAAGTACTGCATCCTGTAAAGATGATACGAAATGAACTGATGTTGATGATTCGGCATAATGATTGTTGCGTTGTACATGTAAAAGTTGAGTATTGTTCCCTTTTGTAGTTCCGATGAAGAGGATGATGACAAAGAGAATGTTGATCCCTATCTAAATGGGTTTGCTGATTTATCATCATCTCCGGATGGTGGTCCTGTTAAAGCCTTCCTTGATGATGAAGCCGAGGAAGAAGATGATAGTGATAATGATATGCGCCTTCAGGACAATGAAGAAGATGATGAAACTGATGCTGAGGACCTTAAAGACATGATAGCAATTGGATTTAAAGAAAATCCAATTGACAGTGAAAGACGTAATCAACTCCATCAGAAGTGGCTTGAACAACAGGATGAAGATGGAACAGAAAAACTTATGCAAAAATTGAAGTGTGGATCAACATTGAGAAAATCGACTCTACCGCAAGATGAAGATGAAGAGGAAGGAGAAAATGACAATGACATGTTGGGTGATGAAGCTACAGAAGATTATCTTCAAGCAAACACTTCACGAATGAACTTAAGAAAAGTGAAGCAAATGCTTCCTCAAATGTTTACAGATAAAGATGATGCTTACTTTTCTGATGACGAGGAAACAGAACAGAGACTGGCTAAACAGTGTCTGGTTGAGAAAGCAGTAAGTTATTATCTGTTCAATAGAAGTCGTATTTGGTAGTGACACCCATGGATGTGTAAATTATTTCACTTTGTGAATTTGTTTACAACATTCTTTGACCATTGACTTGAACCAGGTTGAGAAGACCGTGTTCCTGTCACCAGCAGAAGATGAAAATTCTAGAGATGTTTTTGGTCTCATTAAGAAACTGAATACTATGCCTGAGACAAAGAAGAAAACTAGAACATCATGTAAGATGCAGGATTTAATTGTCCGCGCACAATTACGCATTTTATGTTGTTCAATCGTATTCAACTTTCCAATGCTTATTCTAACCACTGTCTTACTCGTACTGCAGCATTTCCAGATGTGCCACTTGGTGGAAGCAAAAACACACTATCAAAGGTATTTACCCCGCTTAATACTGTGCCTAAAATTGCTGTGAATTATTGTTAAACGTATAAATTCTTGAATCGTACATATAATTTAATCTAGTATTAGAACAAAGTGAACTGAGTCCCTGTCAAAATACTTTGCACATGAAGTTTAATAGAGAAAAATTGGTATCTGTAACATTTTGTCATCTGTAAATTTTGCAGTCGTCTTTTCTAAGTCGGGGATCAAATCAATCTTTGCCCCCATCCCAGAATAATGGATCGAGCTTCTTTCGTTCATTTATTTTTGGAAGGGATGACAGCAATAGTAGGAGCAGCGCAAGTACAACGTCAGAGGAAGTTTCCGAAACGGTAAACTCTACAAAATCAAACTAAGCTGATGTGCAAACGTTTCTAACGTTTTCAGTAAGTTAATTTCATTACTTGTTTTCCCCGCTTGATGCGGGTTTCTGAGTAAATGTTTCAAGTCGCCCTCTAAGGCTGTGTTTGGATCTTGGAAAACAGGAGAGAAAGAAAAATGAGAGGAAAAGGAAGGAAATTATTAATATAGTTAAACTCATTCATATAAAATATAACTACTTTACTCTATTCCAAAGTCTGTAAACAATGAAAATGCAAATTTTCATTTTTCACACTTTTCATTTCCCTACTAATTTTTCAAGATCCAAACATAGCCTAAGACTTCAAAGGAACTTCTTTTTCATTAAAATAACTCAAGCTGGTTATTATGAACTTCAATTTTGCAATAGACGTTATATTATCTTTATAATGCTAAGATTTTATTTGTAGACGTCAAAAGAACAAGAATGTTCTTTTAACATCGTGATGAATTAATCATTGCAGGTTGATAGAGAGAACAGACCTGCAAGGATTGCTTCAGCCAAGTTTAGTTACTCTCAAGTTAAATCAAGTACCCAAAACTCTGATGCGCAAACTAAGTCAAATACTTCACTATTTGAAATATTAAGGAAATCTTCTATAGAATCCAAGCAATTTTCCTGGGATAATGTTTCCAGTCAATCTGAATCTGTGTTTGCAGCATTCAAGTTGGAGAAGGCACAGATGAAGAAGCCTATAAAAATGGAGGGAAGAATCTGACTTATTATATAGATACTTCTCAGGTGATTCTTTGACTTCGGTTCAGTTTCCAATTTTATTGTTCTTGAGAAGCCAATAGTCAATATGAATTGCCAGTGATGATCAATTTAATTCAGTTCCTGGCAAATCTCTTGAAAAATTATGGTTGTTGCAATACAAATTTTCAGAAGCTCGTTATCTTAGAGAAGATGGAAAGCTTGTTGGATTAGGTTAGTTTGAGTCTAATGCAGTGAATTTTGTCCATGATTCTTAAATCCATTGAACAAGAGATCGAAATGTTATTTTTGTATGATCAGTAATACCTAGATTACAATGTATGACCCTTTACATGAAATTCCAGGATGAAAGTCCCATAAGCAGATGAAAATTAATTGACTTCAACAGTTTTTAACAAATTCGATAGTGTGAACAAGGGTAAGACTACGGCCAATGCCGGTGATCCAATGTGATATCACTAAAATTTCCTTATGGATAATACTAATGTAACCCACCATGAAAATATATCTTACTTTCTTAGGTCATATTTTGTTGTTGGATTTAGATTATAAATTCTAGTGTTTACTAAAAAATGTTCAAAATTTTGTGTGAGATGGGTATTTGTATGAAGTTTAAATCAAACGGGGTATACCATCTAACCATCAATGAAATGTAGATAGTGTAAACTCCTTTGATTTAAACTTCTAGTTATTTTCATTTTAAGGTGAGCGCAACTGCTTGCCCCTAGAGTAAACCCCGTATAATAAAAACAGGAAATGTGCTGGAAAGATTCATTAGAAGAGATTCACCTCTGTACAGGAAGAATACAGCTGTTGAAAATGACTACACCCAATTCCTTAGATTCTTAATAACATAAGGATTCTAGTCATTTACCCCCAAATAGTTTAAAGTGAAGATAGTAAGCTGGGAGGACCTACCAGTTTCTTATCAAAGCAAACTATATATACACACCTGAGCAATAGATGCCCTCATTTTTTCCTAATAAATCACTTTTATGCTATCTTCTCAGCCTGCGTAATATTAATAGTTGTTACAGAAAATGAGCTTTAATATCTAATATACTACTTCACTTTAATATCTAATATACTTCACTTTTTCACAAACCCCACACGCACGCACACAGAGGGAGAAGGAAAGAGGGTTGGAGGGAGGGAGATGAGAACAAGTAATTCTAAAGGACAACTTATGGTCCTAGCTCGCAACTTATGTTTGCAGAAGTAATAATAAAGGACAATAAACGATCAGGGATCAACGAATTCTCCATCTAGAAGCTGACAGACTAGCTTAACTTAATGATTGAAACAAGAGCGCACGCCAGTGCTGGAGAGCAAAACAAGATGGCAGAACCTCAAAACTTACCAATTTACCGCAGGGCTCAACTTGAAATATATCTCTATGAAAATATAGATTATATCATAATTTACGTCTACAAATATTATCTGGTGAGCAGAAAGGCCATAGATATAAATTCATTCCGTTGAGTATTGTAAGCATGACAGATTTTTCTTTTACTTGTGTGATAGCGATTGAAAATGGGAATAAGAAGAGCACCTTATGAGGAGGAATGCCAGCAAGGTCCCAACTCCTCAAATCTGCCACAAAAGGCACCCAAATCAAATAAGGTAAATGCCATGATTAAGCATGGATATACAAATGTAAAAAGGAAAAGAGAAGGGTTTTTTTTTTTGTTAAAGTAGACTCCTATACTAACCATTTTGTAGAATTAGACTATTACATTAACTTTTACTTATCATGACTACTGGCCCACTTTCAATTCAAAATCAGATTGTGAAGTTACCAAAAAAACCCCTTCACGAATCCCAAATGGTTTTTTTGCTAAAGTGGACCTCTACACTAACCAGTTTACAGAATTAGACCCTTACACTAATTTTTGTTTATCCTGACCCCTGGCCCACCTTCAATTCAAAATCAGGTTGTGAAGTTACAAAAAAACTCATTCATGAAATCCAAACGACGACTTAAAAAAAGGTGATGATTACACGAAACCCCACCCCTTTTGTTACTATCTCTCTCTCGAAGTCACAACATCTCTCTCTCTCTCTCTCTACAAATCCTTTATTCTTCGTCTCTCACAGTAAGGAAAAACAACAAGGTAAGTTGTTTGGAGTGTTTTTGTTCTAGATTCTGAGGTGTTTTTTTCTGGGTTTCTGAGGGTTTTTTTTTTCTGGATTTCTGGGTTTATGTTTTTTGTGGATGTCAGAATCACAACAGGGTTATTTTTTTAGGGTTTCTAATATTTTTTTTCTCAATTTCTGAGTATTTTTTTTCTGGGTTTCTGAGTGTTTTTGTTTTCTGGGTTTCTGAGGTTCTGGTCTTGGTGGGTGTCTGTTTTTTGGGTTACACGAGGGTCATGTAAGCCTCGTGTAGGTACATGAGGACTACATGGGGGTTGTGTAAGCCTCGTGTAGGCTACATGAGGAATACACGAGGGTCATGTAAAGCTCGTGTAGTCTATACGAGGATCGTGTAGTCTACACGAGGACTACAAGAGGATCGTGTACCCCTCGTATAGTCTACACGATGACTACACGGGCATTGTTTACATTTCCTGATCTTATGTTTGCCTTGAATATTCTACATGTTATGACTTCATCAAAGATGCAACTAAGATATGTCAATGACGTTAACACAATTCCAAAAGTAAGGGTCAATGCAAAGTGCAATACGCACTGCATAGAGGTTATCAAGACCAAGCTAACAGCTCATCAACTCTTCCTATTTAGGGAGACATATTTTGGCCATCTCTTTGATCTCTCAGCCCTTAAATTTTCAGCAACTGTCTGCCACCAGGTGCTGGCCAGGGAGGCCGAATATGTCAACGACACTCCACTTGAGGAGAAAATCTGGTTTATTGTCAATGAGGAACCACTGTGCTTCTTCAAGAAGGAGTTCTCGTTGATGACCAAATCAAAGTTCGGTAAAACCCGAGATGAGAAGAAGACCCGTGGCCCCAACAGAATCTATGATATGTACTTTCCTAAAGCTGAGTCAATAACCCTGGTTGATTTGGAGTAGAAGTTTAAAACTCTAAATATAAGTCAGATTATGATGGGGTCAAGATCATAGTAGTCAATTCTGTTTCAATGGTCGTTTCATTTTTTTAAATGAAATATTTCAGATATTTCGGTATTCCGATATTCTGTTTCAGAAAAAAATCCTGATCATCTAAAATAATATTATAAAAATTATTATATATAATATAACTAAAAAAATTGAATCAATAAACTATAAATTATCTACTTTGACTTTTGACCATTTTTGTAAAATGAATTTTGCGTATCATTTTGATGGTTTGAGCTAAAAGTTAGTTTTTCTTATTATTTTCTGAAAATCAAGATGTAAATTACTATCCAATCTTAGACGTCAAATTGAAATGTGATTCTCTGAATCCATCTTTAACCACTCAAAATGTTTTTGTTTTGTACCACACATAAATTCACACCTCCTGCAGATAATGATTATACTTTAATTGTGGCAGACAGAAACAATATTTTAATAGTGATTGCCATCAATCCGACTTTATTATTCTTTCTTTGTCTTCTATTATTCAAAGTATTTATGGGACAAGAGTACTAACCTCATCCTTCTTCTCTCTTCCTTTCGTTTCTTATTGACATTGCCATAGAAACAGAGGAAGCTTTGGAGAGAACAACCATGTCTGACGAGGAGCACCACTTTGAATCCAAGGCCGTCAAAGAGAAGTAAGAAGAAGCAGAGGGTTTGGCCGTTTGGGTCTGAATGTTTTTGTTTTGAAGCGTTTCGGCCATTCCGGGCTAAACTTGATAATTTCGGCCGGAACGAAAACAGACTGAAAAACTAGCCGAAAAATTACACCCCCCAGTTTGGTTTTGGTTCCCCATCAGAATTGTAATGTTCTGGCCATTCCAGCTAGAACGGAACGATATTGTCAACTAAGGTCAAGATGACTCTCATTTATTTGCTAGAGCATTTTTGTTGAGGAAGGAGAATTGACGCTAATTGAGAAGAGATGGTTGGTTTTTGTTGACGATCTTGAAGCGTTCAACCAATATCCGTGGGAGAGCTCTCGTTCTCCAAAACAATGAAATCATTATCAGCTATAAAAAATACAAATGTTGTTTTTGGTGATCTTAAAGATCAAGGAAAAAACAAAAATAAACACATAAATATCTTGTTGTAGTGATGTATTGAATTATTTATGTGTTGAATACTGAATTACTCTCTTTTGTTTAAATAGGCATATGCATTTAAAACTATCCCTTGGTGGGTAGATTTATGGTAACCAGGTTTCGACCAAGATGCCGAGGATTCTCAAATGGTGTCCGACCACGATAGAACCTGTTGAGAATCTTCAAAAAAAATTTTTTTCGAAGGAGAATATATGTTGATAAGTTAATTTATATTACTTTCACATATACTAATGTATATTTCTTGCATTTTTAGTTGACAATTATTTTCTTGGTCCCTACTAAGGAGGAAGAAGAAAAAAACTTTTGGAGATCAGTAGTTGGAGAGAAGGTATGTTCAAAATCATTTTCTACCATTCTTCTTCTCGAACACGGACCTCGTGTAGTCATCGTGTAGACTACACGATGAGTACTCGAGGTCTGTGTAACCATCGTGTAGTTTGCACGAGGTCCGTGTAACCGATCTATAGTCACATTTTTCTATTTTGTTTGCTTCATATTACGTGTTTTTTTAGTCGACACCTCCTCTGTCACCCTTTCCAGTAGAAGATGAAGCTAATGAGGAGAATGAGTTCATTGAAAATGAAGAGGAGAAGAAGAAGAGGAAGAGATCCGAAGAGGCCATTGAAAAAATATAGGAGAATAAGGTTGTGTCCAAGAAGTTCAGTGGACATGAAGATTAGGTGAGAAAATGTATGATTGGAATGGACCAAAATTTTGATGCAATCAAACATTTTCTTTGCGATTTCCTAAATTAAAATTTTGATGGATCATTTGGTAATATCGAGGCCAGATGATTACTCATTATGTCCTCGATTTGCCATGATGATGGCTAGCGACGGGAAGGAGACAGAGATTGAGAAGGATGTGAAATAAAATGAAGAAGGGGAGAAGGATGAAAAAAAAGATATGGTAGAGAAGGAAGAAGAAGAGGAGATGGAATAAGAATAAAAATAAAAAGAAGAAAAGGAAGAAGAGAAGGTCGAAGAAAAGGAAGAAGAGAAGGAAGGTAATAAGGAGGAGGAAGGTGAAAAGAAGGAAGATGAAAAAACAGAAGGGAAAAAAGAAAAACAAAAGAAGAAGAAAGAAGAAGAAGAAGAAATAGAAGAAAACTAAATACACAAAGAAAAAGCTGAAAATAAAGAATGGAATAAGGTGAAGAAAATAAGAATTAGAAGGAATAAAGCAGAAGAATAAGCTGAAAATAAAGTAGAAGAAGAAGAAGAAGAATAAACAAAAAAAGAAGAACAAAAGGTTACATTGATAATATCTGCATTGATGGATTTAGTTCGGTTAACGGAGTAGTACAACGATGAAGAAGAAGAGCTCGCGTTCCTTGGTGAACTTGGTAAGAGGATGATAAAAAGATCTCGGGTCCTTGAGTCACCTAATTGGGAAACCGAAAAGGTTGAAAAGAAGAAGTAGCGAAGGAAAAGAGCTGATGAGAATATCGTTGCCAAAACGGAATTCAAACCTTTTCAAGTATATGGTGATGTATCTTCAGAAGATGAAACCTATTTTAAAGCCTGGTTCACCTCCCCAATGGCAAAGTAAGTTCTGTAATTTTCTTGTACACTTCTTCTTCTCACGATGGCTACATTGACCTTGTGTACCCATTGTGTATACGACACGAAGGTTATACTGACCTTGTGTAGTATACATGATAGTTACACTGATCTCATGTAGCCATCGTATAGGCTACACTGATCTCGTGTAGTCTTTATGTAGTATTAATGATGGTTACACTAACATCGTGTAGCCATCGTGTATATTACACGATGGTTACATAGACCTCGTGTAGCCATTCTATAGTATACACGATGGTTACACTGACATCGTGTAACCACCGTGTAGTAAATCAATCGTGTACCTAATTTTGATCTATAATTATGTTGTACAGGAACGAGAAAGTAGACGTTGGATTTTGCAAAGTTGACCTTACCTAGTTCAAAAAATTAGTCTTTTCCTTATCAATGACTTGAGTAAGATGTAAAAAGTTATTTATAATTTTTTTAATGTGGTATTTAAAATAATCATAAATATCTTAACTAATCTTTATTACATTGCAGTTAACCGATGCATATCTGGAGCTCATGAGAAGAGATTTGCAAGAATACAACCATCATATCAGAATCAGTGTTGGTGATTTGATTCTACAAGTAAGTAAGATTTGTTTTAGAACTTAATGAACTGCACACCGTAATCTACACGAGTCCTTCACAGGCCTCGTGTAGTCTACACGATGCTTTCACGTGCCTCGTGTAGTATTCATGACCATTTTTTATTGAGCAACGGGCTCCTCAAGACATTCCTTAGTAAGAACGAACTTATAGTTCTCACAAATCAGCATTAAGTTAATATTTAATTTTCACGTACAGAATTATCACCATTTAATTTCTCAAGAGCGAGTAAAATGGTAACATGGTTAACCATGGTAGACACAATAAGTTAACTGAAATTTAAAACATATAAGATTCGATATAATTGATAAATATCTAGGAATCGAAAAGTAAATGTGATGCTTGAATGCAACATAATAAACACATAAATTTAACAATTACTAATCGCGATAAAATAACCCAACGATTAATATGATGCCTTAAGGTCAGTCAGATTAATCTCAGACTGTCTATGAGACATTCTCATCCTTATTAATTAAAACTTAAAATATCTCATATTTTCTCTTTTAACAATAGTGTATCACTTGTTCGGTCAAGTCACAACTATCCACATGAAAGCTTAATTGTGATTCTGTGAGTGTAACCGATCATTTCAGATTTTATGACTTCATTTAGAATATGTCGTCTTAAGGTGGGTCAAAACTAAACTACATTACTTCCTCCTATCTTCTTAAGAAGTCCAACCTTAGTATTAGTACAGCTCGAAACCTTCCATAGGGGGATGAAAACAAAGCCATCTCAAGGCCCTTACTGCACCTCACGGTGTTGTACTAATGATGGAGACCATAAGTTACATTGACATGTCAACCTTCTCTCACTCACTATTTTAGGATTATGTGTTTTCATTTTTAACTAATAAATTAATTTCAAAATAATTACTAGTTAAAATAATAACATTATAAATATTTAATAATCAGTTATGACAATCTCATTAATCTAAGTTCATTTAACTTTCTAAAATGCCTAAGTCATAATTATGTGAACTTAAATTAACTAATTAATATATTCATCAAACTCTTTTACTAAATTCGATTATCCTAAAGGGTACTATAACCCTTAGTATGGTGTGATTATTAAGTTTTAACTAATTAAAACCTAACAGTTTACATGCTATTGATTTCATAAAATATTAATATAAACATATTAGGACAATCCTAATAAATCATATTTTTACTTATGAGATGCAGGATCAAATAAAACTGTGTGGCATGTGATCGACTAATGCATGGACATGTTATCAAACATAACAATTAAAATAATTATTTAATAATTAAATAAAATAATAATGGGTCGAGTGACTATTAAGTATTTTTAAATTATAACTCTTGAACTAAAGAAATAAAATTACAAAGCGGACTTCAGACATATTTCCCAATATTGCCTCATCCTCTTGATGTCCATCTTCATAATCTTTAAGCCTTGAACAAAAACCTTTTTATTTAGGAAAAATTATTTTTTCTTAATTAAAATTAATTTCTACAATCATCCCTTTAAAAATAGTTGACTTTGACTTAGTCAAATAAACATTTTATTTGATTTGGTCAAACCCAATCAACCTATTAATTTCTAGTTTTCATAAAATTAATAATTAATAATTAATTTTAAAATTACATTAATTTCAAAATTTAAAAAGATAATTGATAGATTTAGAGTTATCATCAAAATCTTCAATAATAGGGTTAGTTGGTATCATGTTTTTTTAAAATTTCCCTAAATGTGACAACAGTTACCACCACCCACCACTGGATCTGCTGCCGCCGGCCATCGACCGCCATCGGCGCCAATTTTCCGTGACATTGCTTGTTTTAAAAAATCGAAGGCGCTAGTGCCGAAAATCCAATTTCTGGTGCCCCTGCCGGAATTCTAAAAAAAATCCTATTTCTTTTATTTTTCCTCCGTCGTTCGTCTTCTCACGATCAGAATAATTACAAAAAATATTCAAAAAAATTACAAAGATTCCTATGCGCCAAAATGGCTTACACAAGATCTAAGGAAAGATTAAAGGACAATGCCTAACCAAATAATCACCATACAATTCACGATCCAATATTTTTCATACATTCAAATAATATAAACATTTATTCATTCATACATTTCTCATATTATATGAATAATGCAAGAAAACTCACACAACATTTAACATATAAATATATAAAGACCATTTGTTGGTCATCACGGTGTAAGCTCGTGGCCATTTAAAAATTAAACTTTTAATAAAAAATGAATCTTTTAATAAAATAAAACTTGCGCAACGCCACGATAACCGAATAATTTTTTTATTAAAAACTCTTTTCAATCAGTCAAGATCCATTATATATTTATATATTAAATGTACAACATACAAGGTTAGGAATCATATATCTTTTGTAGTCTTAATTAAGCGTCCTTATAAAACCGATCGATCCTACGTCCTACGAAACCGTTCCTAATATCAGTAGACTCTGAGATGTACACCAAGATCTTCCAAGTCAACTTTCAATGCACTAAGGCGTGTGTAGGCACGAAGAATATTACAAGACTTGTGAGACGATTCTCTAAAAGAACGTCATGATTATTCTTTTAGAGATTTCATTGACTATTAATCGCAGAAAAAAATCACTCTGAGCAATTGTGATAACAACTCAATTCTCTGATGGATCAACTAATGATCTGATCAACTCAGGCAATTCGAATAAAATTTGTATCTTATTCTAGAGAATGACGTATCAAATATTAATGGATAATTAAAAATTAATATTTATTTTAAAATACCCAATATAGTGGGACCCATCGTATAATGGCGCATCACTGCAGTGCCACACCGCATTGAGTTGGAGTGAAGCAACACAGCGTCTCACGACACTGTGTGTCACGCCACACCGCAGTGCCTGTGGCACTGCAGTGTTACACGCCTACTGTTGTAGTGTCACATGGCACTACAACAGTCCATGGCAATCTATGATTATCAATCATTGATCGACATATGACAATTGCTACAAATTAAATATTTATTTCAATAAGAAAAATATCAAGATATTAGTTAATTCAAAATTAACATATTTGATTATGCATATCAACTAAATTATCTGTTATTTCATAAATAACAGATTTAGTTGATCCAAATATTATCTAATAATAATTTAATTATATATGTAATTCAATTAATTAATTAATTATTAATTAATCACATATAATTATCTCATAATTATGTACTTGCCCTAGATAAAAATTCATTTACAAGTCAATCCTTTTCTCATATTCTGAAATATTCACACTCTATACTGCTTAGTATAAAGGTGACTTGGGGACCATGGACCTATAATCTTAAGCTCCAATAAATCAGATAATTAATAAACTCTTTAATTAAATCATCTTATTTATCACTTCCATTCTTACTCCACTATGAATATGAAATTGAACTCTTAGTGATTATAGAATGTATTTACAGAGTATTCTCATGTAGTCCACTGATATAATCAATTCATATAGTTATGTTCTCCAATTATTGGTTCGTAAATTAGAACTTGTCAAAATTATTGTTTTACCCTTCGAATTACATTTTGATCCTTAAGTACCATTAACCCACTATTGAATGACTAATTTATAATCTTATTATAAATTTAAACTCAATAACCATTTAGTTTTAGAATTAATATTTAAGGAAACTAATATACGATCCGTTATGAAAGCTTGAATTTCAAATCTTGAAAGATCATGTTTCCAGCCATCTATATACTGAATCTTCAAAATAAAAGTCACTATCCTGTTTTACAAACAAACCTTAACAAGTGACTCAAAAGATCAGGTAGACATGTATAGGAGTTCATGACTACTCATGATTCAGATTGATCTACATATGATCATCGAATTGATGTGTATTAAATCTTCATTATAAATAACACGTTGATAAATATATTATTTCACATTGGTTCAGTCATATACAATCTCATTATATAAATTACATTCACTAAGATATGTATCCACAGCAATGATCTGGATCTTGATCACACTCATTCATAATACTTAGTGAACCGTACTAGCAACCATTCATTCAAGATTCCATACTTTAACATGTTGTTGACAATTTTATCCATTATCTATTATCTTAATACTCTCGTACTAATACAAGATCATAGTCCCGTTAATGAATATGAAATTTCTAGCTATTTATATAAATTATTCAACAATAATTTACAAGAACAATTATAAGAAAAATGTAATCCTCATTAAATTTTATATCAAAATGTCAATACACATGCTTTGAGGGCATAACCCCCAATAGATTCCATTGTGGAAGTCGAATATATGACGGCTTGTGAAGCTGCAAAAGAAGCGATATGGCTCAGAAAGGTCTATATTGATCTGAAAATAGTTCCAGATATGGACAAGCCATTGATCCTGTACTGTAATAACAGTGGGGTGGTAGCAAATCAAGGAACCGAGGAGTCAAAAGAGGGGCAAGCACACAGAGAGGAAATATCATCTTGTAAGAGAGATCACGCATCGAGGGGATATAACTGTTATGAAGATAGCGTTAGAATAGCACATGGTTGATCATTTTACAAAGGCACTTCCTGCGAAGTCATTTGAGGGTCACGTGCGTAACATGGGATTAAGAGAGATGTCACATTTTCTTTAGGGCAAGTTGGAGATTGTTGGAGGTTATGTCCTTAAAGCATTTGTATTGACATTTTGATATAAAACTTAATGAAGATTACATTTTTCTTATAATTGTTCTTTTAAATTATGGTTGAATAGTTTCTATAAATAACTGAGAATTCTATATTTATTAATGAGACTATGATCTTGTATTAGTACGAGAGGATTAAGATCATAGATAATGAATAAAATTGCCAGCAACATATTAAAGTATAAAATCTTTAATCAATGGTTGCTAGTACAGACTAAGCATTATGAATGCATGTGATTTAGATCCCGGGCCATTGATGTGGATAGACATCTTAGTGGATGTACTTTATATAATAAGATTATATATGATATGATCGATGTGAATTAACATATTTATTAACGTGTCGTTTATTATAAAGATATAATACACATCAATTCGATGTTCATATGTAAATCAGTTTGAATCCTGAGCAGCCATGAACTTCTACATATCTACTGGATCTTTTAATTCACTCTTTAAAGTTTGGTTGTAAAACAGGCTAGTGACTTTTGTTTTGGAGATTTAGTGATATGGATGGCTAAGAACATGATCTTACAAGATTTTGAATCCAAGCTTTCCTATGAACTGAATGGTTATTGAGTTCAAAATTATAATAAGATTATAAATTAGTCATTCACTAATGGATTAGTGGTACTTAATTAAGAGGTAATTAGAAGGGTACAATAATTATTTTGACCACTTCTAATTTACTAATAAATGATTGGAGGACAGAACTACATGAATTGATTATATCAGTGGACTACATGAGAATACTCTGTAAACACATTATATAATCATTAAGAGTTTAATTTCATATTTATAGTGGAGTAATAATAGAATTAATAAATAACTTTATTTAATTAATAAGTTGATTTATTGGAGCTTATGATTATAGGCCCATGGTCCCCAAGTCACATTTATATTACAGAGCCTAAGGTCTGAATATTTCAAGACATGAGAAAATGACTGGCTTGCAAATGAATTCTTTATTCTAGGGCAAGTACATAATTATAAGATAATTATGTGTGATTAATTAATTATGAATTAATTATTTTAATTATATATATGTGTGTGTGTGTGTGTGTATATATGTAATTTTCATAAATTATATATATAAATAATTATCGATTATTTTCCTGATTATCGATAAGTAAGACAAAATCTCTAATTTATGAAATTAGATAATTAAATTATTATTAGATAATAATTTAGATTAACTAAATTTGTTATTTATGAAATAACAGATAAGTTAGTTGATAGAAATAATCAAATATGTTAATTTTGAACTAACTAATATCTAGATATTTATTCGATTAAAATAAATATATAATTTACTGTAATTGCCAAGCGTCGATCAATGATTGGGAATAATAAATCACCATGGACTGGTGTAGTGCCACGTGGGGTAACACTGCAGTGCTACACGGCACTACAATTGCGCACCATTATACAGTGAGTCCTACTGTATTGAGCAATTTGAAATTAAATATTAATTTTTTTAATTATCCTTAAATATCCGATACGCCATTATCTAGAATAAGATACATATTTTATTCGAATGGCCTAAGTTGATGAATGAGTTGATCAGATCATCAATAGACCAATCAGAGAATTGATCAGAGTGAATTTTTTCTATGATTAATAGTTAATCAAATCTCTAAAATAATAACCATCATGTTCTTTTAGACAATCGTCTCACAAAAATCATTCTTAGTAAATTTCTAGTCTCATGTGTTGAGAACATCTAGAAACAAAAAAGTGTCTTGTAATATTCTACGTGCTCAAACACGTCCTAGTGCGTTAATGATTTCCTTGGAAGATCTTGGTGTGGATCTCAAAGTCTACTGATCGCTGGAATGGTTTCGTGGGACGGAGGATCGATCGGTTTTGCAAGGACGTTTGATTAAGACTACAAGAGGTATATGATTCAAATGTTGTAAATTTAATATATAAATATATAATGGATCTTAACTGATTGAAAAGAGTTTTCAATAAAGGATTTTTATTTGGTTATCGTGACGTTGCACAAGTTTTGTTTTATTAAAATTTTAATTTTTTTAAAATGCCACGTGCCACACGCATTCACCGAGCACGCGCCGTGATGACCAACAGATTGACATATCATACTTGAGGGATCTATTTGGAGTTCTTCATGCAATATGCCCGATAGCTCGTGGTAAGTGTACTTAGTTGATATCTCCAATAATTTGGTCCTCTCTCCATTAAAAGATCATGTTGAACCATTTTTCACCCGATCTCCATCATGGATTACAAAAACTCAAACTTCGGACATAGCTGTATATATATCAATGAAGGAAGTCAGTAAAAGGAGATTACATAATGAAATTGAATATTACAGGATGATCGTGTAATGTACATAAGGCCTACATGATCACCGTGTAGTCATCGTTTAGTGTACACGATGACTACATGATTATCGTGTAGAAATTGTGTAGTGTACACGAGAACTATAAGACCATCGTGTACACTATCGTGTAGTGTACATGATGACCATAGGTTGATCGCGTAGTCCTTGCGTACACTACACGATGGCACTACATGATCATCTTGTAGTGCTCGAGCACACTACACGATGCTCTTATAGTGAACTACATAAGGACTACACGATAATCGTGCAATGTACACGATGACTACACGAACATCTTGTAGTGTCATCGTGTACAGTACACGATGATCGTGTAGTCCTCTTGTAGTGTACAAGATGTTCCATGATGATCGTGTAGTCCTCTTGTACTGTACAAGATGCTACACGATGCTCTTGTGGTGCATCATGAACTACAAAAGAAGTTTCACATGCACTACAAGATGATCGTGTAGTGTACACGAGATCTACACGAGAAGCGTGTACATTGCGTGAAGTGTACATGATGGCTATACGAGAACTGTGTAGTACACATGTAGTCCTCTAGTACACTGCACGATCATCTTATAGTCATCATGAACTTCAAACAACATCTTGAATGTTGTTGTTCGAACAAAAATTCCAGGAAACTCATGAACAAGAAAAATCCATGAATCTTCAAGCTTTCCAGAAAAAAAAATACAAAACTCATACTTGCAAGCCTTCATTGAAGATGAAGTAGCTTTCCTTGAAGATGAAGTGGATTTCCTTGAAGATGAAGAAGACGCTGAAAGCAAACTTATTTTGCAGAAGGAAGAAGAAGAAAGAAGAAATGACGAAGAATGATGAGAAATGAGGGTGATGGAGGTGGGTAGGGAGGTAAAGTGTGGAGTGAGAATTGACTTTGACATTTGATTGGACACTGTGTAAGAAGGGCATTGGGGAAATTTTTTTGAAAAAAAGTGAAGGGAGGTGGGCCAGAGGTTAGAGAGTACACAAATTAATCTTAGAGTATATTTCCACAATTCAAAATGCTAGGGGTAAACTTCTAAAAAAACCCAACGGAACACCTGCTCACCTGATTCTACAAATTTCTTAGGGTGGGAGGAGCAAATCCACTGCTGTGCGAAAAAAGTTCTAAAACAAATTAAAAACATACGCGTCATCATTAGGACCCCAATTTCATCATTTTGAATAAGATCACTGATTCTATTGCTCGTTATTATTTTCACAGGAATGCGTAGGGGTGTTCAAAAGTGTCATGAACCGACCGAACCGCACATGACCGGTTCGGCGGTTCGTTATATGTGTTCGATTCAGAAAAATGGTCGAACTGAAGTTTCTGTTCGGTTAAGATATTTGGTGGTTTTCGAACCGAACCGAAATTTTGATTTTATATTATTTTTTATTTTTATATATAATTTCATATAAAACCGAACCGAAACTTTGATTTATATTATTAGTTTTTCAATAATATCATTTAAAATTTATTTTTGATTAGTAATACCGAACTGAATCGAAACTCACGGTTCGGCTCGGTTCGGTTTCGTTGTCGAACTGAAGTTTCAGTTCAGTTCAGTTTTCACCAAAAAACTGGCCGAAACGAACCACGAACACCCCTAAGAATGCAAACGCCGTTATGCTTTATCAAGGACACACTGATATTTTCAGGACAAATAAACACATCAAAATATAAAGTAAAAAAAAAAAAAAGAAGAAGACATATTTAAGAAAAAATTATAACTGTTTGTGATGTAACATTCAGAATAAAAGAAAATAGTTCTTCCATTTGAATGTTTGCCAAAGTCGAAGGGAATTATATGTTTTGGTGCTATTTTCTTATGTTGTTGTAAATGTTAAGTTGATTACTTGAATGCAAGTTAAAGAGTGTGAATGCTTCTATTTACTTAAATTTTCAGAATATATGTGTATTTATTCATAGGTGAAAGTTGAAAGTAACAATATGTTATATCAAATAAATTTTGTTATCTTTTGCCCCCCTCCAAATGAAGTTTCTTGGATCAATCTCTGTCTACTATAACTGTTTACAACAGGAAAAAATGGGACAAACGTGACATAATCTTTGAGTTAGTTTATAGATTAATATAATCAGTTAATCGCATATGACAATTTAGTTTCCTTGATCATTAATGTTCTATATAAATTGTCTATTTTCTCTTATCTGATTTACCATTGAGCTCAGGTTTATGTAATGAAAATTTAGTAGATAAAATCTGTAATTTTAGACGGATAGAAAATTGGTTATTATATACGTAATAGCCATAATGGTTGATATACTTAAAACACGAAGAAATAATAATAATTTTACCAATTTATAAAAGTGAGAATGTCGACAAAAATAATTTTGGACCATTCTATTATCTTTTTTTTTATATAAAAATTGTTAAGTTGTTATTTTAACTTAATATTAATGTCTATGTAGTAATAAACTTATTTAATGAATTGATTTTAAATATTTCTTATATTTTAATTTAATGATAATAATTATGGTTTATTAAAACAATATAATTTATATTAATCACATATGCTGAATGATAAAAAATAATATTTCTTGAAAATTAAATAAAAATGAAAAGCATTGATACTTAAAATATAATATAATACAATATACATATTTAAATAATTTATATACATATTTAATTTACTCGATGAAATGGTTGTGTTTAGTTAAAACTATACTAACGATTCCATAAATTATCTGACATTAAAGAATTATAGTGAATTTAATATTTGATCAAATTAAAATATATTATGTTTTTAAAAAATTTCAACGACATCTTGAAATAACAAAAAAATATGTGAAATATGTGATATCACATGATAGATCATTAATTATAGAAAAAATTATAAATTAGTCTTTTGAACTATCAAATTACTATCATTTATAACACTGAATTATTATTTCTGTCATTTATAACCTTGAACTTGTCATTTACTGTCAAATATAACATTTCATCCATGCACCATAACTTTTTGTTAGTTTCGTTTAAAACAACGTAATTTTAAAATACTAAAATTATAGAATCACCCCTATCAATACTACATCGTTTTAACCATCTATTTTTTCCCTAAACCATATCAAACAAGGATTATTTGGATAAATACACAGTTTCCATTTTTTACTTAGAATTTTTATATCTATTTTCTAAAATTCAGAATTGTATATCTCTCCATTAAATCAAATAAAACTTACTGTTCACTGACCAGACAATTACACATCAAGTAGGATTGCGGTTACTTACTCTTTCACCTTCTTTATTCGCATCTCTTCCGTGTTTCTCTTCCTTGAGTTTGGACTCATTTACTATATTATTTCTCTTTGTTTTTATTCTCACCTATGCTATCTTCTCAGTGAAAAATTAAGGCTTCTTCTTCGACGAGACACTCCTAACAAGTCGTGTTTTTTTTTCTGTCTTTGGTGGGTATAGAATTTTTTGGTGAGAAAAAGATTGGTCAATTGTTGGAGCCATGGATGACGAGGAGGTATCTTCAGGAAGAGACTGTAATGAACTCTTCCCTGATATTGGCGGAGACGAGGACCCATAGGCAAGACCCCCTTGACGTTTTTAAGCTATATTATGGTGGTTGGAATATTAGCAATCAACATTACTGGGCTGTGAGTATTTCTACTCTTAGCCATTGATGATTAATTTTCTCTTTCATTCTTTCCTTGGTGTTAACGATTTATCCAATCTGGGCCTTCCTTGTTTCTCATGGGCTTCTATTTCTAAGATGAACATTTGCAATATTCATAAATTTCTCCGCTAATTTGTTGATAAATTGCTCCAATTTTTTTTTAACAATCATGTTGAATTTTTCCAATTGTTTTGTTTGTCAAAGACGTTTTAGGATCTAAGATAGCTTATACTTTTCATCTGATTTCTCATATGCAAAGATGGTCCGGTATGGAAAAAGAAAGGTTTTTCTATTGAATTGTGTATATAAAACAATCGATTTGATGCTGTTAATTGATAGACTGTTCTTTTATTTTAATTTAGAACTACTAAGCAGTAATGCATTTCTGCTGAATTAAGTTTTCTTTTCATTGTATTGATGAATTTGATCTACTTTCAAATGTTATGCTGCTCTAGAGCTCTTTGACTTTACATTCATTCTCATTGTTGCCTTACAAATGCAGTCTGTTGGATATACAGCGGCTCCTTTTTTGTTGTTGCTGCTGCTTGGTTCGGCTTATGCTTATGCCTCATATGTCTATGCTATCGCTGTTGTCAAAGGGACTCTTATGGCTATTCTCATATTGCCTACGCCCTCTCTCTCATTTTGCTTGTCCTCTTTACCATTGCAGCAACGTAAATAACTCTTTGCTGGCATTATTAGTTGATGTACTAAAATTTAATTTTGAGTTACCTCGGTAATTAGATTTCCGCTTCCAGTGTTGGGTGTGCAGTGCTGTATACCGGTCAGGAGAAGTTTCACAGTAGAACAACAAGCACACTTGACTGTGTGGTGGATCAGGCAGATATAACTGTTGAAAACCTCAGGAATGTGTCAGATTATCTAGCTGGGCTAAGTGAGTTGGAGTCAATTCGGTATTTCTACCTGCAGATGTCCAAAACAAAATTGATGATATCGATAGAAAGATAAATTCTTCTGCTACTACTCTATTCGACAAGACAGAAAACAGTTCAAAGGATATACAGAACGTCCTGGATGACGTGTAAGATGATCCTCCGAAGTCATATTATGATGCTTAAATTGATTATCATTAACTGTTATTTCTTCCATGTTATGCAGTAGACTGGCTCTCATAATTCTTTGCGGTTATGCTCTCTTTTGACGTTTCTTGGATTTTGTATGTCCTTAGTTTTCTTTTATTAGAAGAGCATTTAAATAATAACTTGATAGAAGTAGGGGTGTTCACGGTTCAGTTCGGCGACAGAACCGATCCGAGCTGAACCGTAAATACTAAAAGAATCAATCCGAGCTGAACTGTGAATACTAAAAGAATCAATCAGAGCTGAACCGTGAGATTTTCGTTCAGTTCGGTTCTTCGGTTTGATATTATTAATTAAAAATAAATTTTAAATATAATGATATTATTGAAAAAATAAATATAAAATTAAAGTTTTACTTCGGTTTGGTTCGGTTTTAAAGAAATTATATATAAAAAATAAAAAAACATATAAATTTAAAGTTTCGGTTCGAAAACCACCAAAATCTGAACCGAACTGAAACTTTGATTCAATGATTTTTCTGAACCAAACCGAACATACATAAAGAACCAGAGCTACAGAACCGACGGTTTTCAGTTTGGTTTGGTTCGGTTCAGCCAGTTTGGTTCGGTTTAGCCAGTGGTTCGATTCAGTCGGTTTGGTTTGGTTTTGAATACCCCTAGATAGAATTTATCTTATCTTACTAATATATTACTCTCGTGTGTCTGTATATGTAGTATTTTCGATTCTTGGGATGTCATGTCTCGTATCCTTGTAAGTAAAATCAAAATCGATTTTCATTTTCCTCTCTCTTTGGGTCCCAATGATATGTTCAAGTCAGTCTGGTGGTCCGACAAGCCTATATACGAGCACATGACCAGGTTCAACATGATCAATGCGGAGGGAAAGTGCCGTTGCGACTGAAATGGAAGGGGCTTTGGATTATGGTGAAGGGTGGAGCCGGTTTCGTCGGGTCACACCTTGTGGACCATCTGATCTATGAGCTTATGCTTTTGTCTTAGTATATGGAATATGTCCACGATCTGTAAAGTTGAGATGATGATGGCATTATGGCTTTGGATTATAAGTTTATTGATTGAATATGTTTGTTGATTGGAATTCAAGTAATCATAAATTGATGAGAGGTTCAAGATTGATTACTGTGTGGATGATGTCAATTTCTAGATTGCTCACTGACATGAGACAAAAATGATAACTTGAAGGGTTCAAGTAATATTTTTTAACTACTTGAACCTTTCAAGTAATCACATGCTATCTGTATAAACCACCATGAGATAAAATGACTACTTGAAATGTTTAAGTAGTCATAAAACACTACTTGAATCCTTCAAGTAGTTACATGCTCCATGTATAAACCGACAACAACAAACAATTGACTACTTGAAGTTTTCAAGTAATGATTTTTGACTACTATCACATGCTCTCCGTATAAGTCACTGCTTGAACCTTTCAAATAGTCACATGCTCTCTGTATAAGTCACTGCATGAAATAAAATGATTACTTAAACCCTTCAAGTGGTCCTGAAAACTTGAACCCTTCAAATAGTTATATGCTCTCTGTATAAACTGACGACAATAAACAATTTGACTACTTGACTACTTGAGCCCTTTAAGTAGTCATTTTTGTCTCATGTAGTGATTTATCTGGAAAGCGTGTGACTACTTGAAGGGTTCAAGTAGTCAAAAATCATTACTTGAAACCTTCGAGTAGTCATCAAATATATGCAATTTACATTAGTTTACTTACTAACCAAAACAAATAACTATTTAGAGGATAAAAATAGATACAATATCTATACAAAATTCACGCAACATACGTACAAAACAGATTGATAAAATACATACAAAGTATTCGATATACTCTCCAATGCTTGTATCTATTACACATCATCTAAATCAATTAAACAAGCTAAAACAAGGTTCTACTAAGCTAAACCACAAACGATTACCATAATTATAAACATGGAATTTTTTTTCAAAGTGTATGATATACTCTTCAATGCTTGTATCATAATATCCATGCGTTTGAGCTCATCATTGAGTTCTTTTAAATCGTTGTCCTCGCTATTAACAAATCGTAAACTTACTTGTGTAAAGCCATTGACACTAGAACTAGACATCCTGCAGAAAATATTATATCCTTCTAGTCAAATAAGAAACCTATTAAATTAGAAATTCATATGAAATTTCACCTTACTTGAATGGTTCAAGTAGTCAGATACAACTACTAGAATACTTCAAGTAGTCCTTTGTTTAATGATTACTTACTGCTGCAACAAAAAGGCTACTTAAGGGGTTCAAGTAGTCCTTAACAACACTTGAACCCTTCAAGTATTTAATAGATTTATATGGTTATCACAAGCATCTATCACAAACATCAAGCAATCGACATGTAGAAGGTTATAATCATCAAGATGGACAATCTAACCCTAGAAGTTTTTCTCCTAACCCATAATAGAAAAAGTCCCGATTTTTAAACCATAGACAATTCCCCTCCCCTAAGTTCCAGTAAGAAAAACAAAAGAAAGAGTAACAAAACTCTAACTCCTTTCTACGTAAAAACAATGGAAGAATGGGGACCTGGGTTTGTCGAGCGGTGGGTATCGTGCTCAAGACGAACGAATTTCCTTAGTGCTCTGGAAATAGAAGAAGAAGACAAATGGGTCGGGTCTCAATCTGCTCTCGTTGAAGAAGGAGGAGGATGAGGAGGAGGAGGAGGCACGATACCCACCGATCGACAAACCCAGGTCCCCATTCTTCCATTTTTTTACGCAGAAAGGAGTTAGAGTTTTGTTACTCTTTCTTTTATTTTTCTTACTGGAACTTGGGGGAGGGGAATTTTCTATGGTTTAAAAATCGGGACTTTTTCTATTATGGGTTAGGAGAAAATCTTCTAGGGTTAGATTGTCTCGCTTGATGATTATAACCTTTTGCATGCCTGGATCGCTTGATGTTTGTGATAGATGCTTGTGATAACCATATAAATCTATTGGCTACTTGAAGGGTTCAAGTAGTTGTTAAGGACTACCTGAACCCCTTAAATAGCCTTTTGTTGCAGTAAGTAATACATTAAACAAAGGACTACTTGGAGGAGGAGGATGACGTTTTTGTTGAATAAAATAATTGAAATGAGTATTAGGTTGATTTTATCTTTATATGGGGAAGAGAAATAAATGATGATGAAAGAGAGTGAACAATTACTTGATGTTGATAATCATGGTATCAGAGCCAACAAGAGAATTAAGGTGCTGAAATAATAACTCAAAACCTGCTTGCTTGCTTAGAGAATCAAACTGTTCCTGCCTGCTTTTTATTTTTTTTTCTTTTACGACTGATAGAAATGAAATGGAAAGTTGTTTGTTATATGTAGAAGGGTGATGAGGAGAAGAAGGATGAGGAGGATGAGAAGGATGAATTTTTGTTGAATAAAATAACTAAAATGAGTATTAGGTTGATTTGATCTTTACATGGGAAAGGAAAATATATGATGATGAAAGAGAGTGAACAATTATTTGATGTTGATTGTGGTGGGTCAGAGATATAAAAATTCATTATTTTCAAAACAGAGTATAAAATTGGGTTATTTGGAAAATTATACCCCTTTTAATTTGACTAAGTAATTTTATACCCCTTTTTTAAAACAAGGAATTTTATGCATCTGGCTCACCAGCTTCACATTACCACTTGCAATCTCTCTCTTCTCTCATCAATTCTTTTTCTTTCTCAATGCACATGTCAAATCAATTTAATAATCCCTTACTCTTTTTTTATTCTTTCCTTTTCAACGAAACTTCTCCTTCTACTTGAAGAGTTTAAGTAGTTTTTATGACTACTTCAACCTTTCAAGTACTTTTTTTTGTCAATCAACACTCATACATCACCTGACTACTTGAAGTGTTCAAGTAGCTGTTTATGACTACTTGAAGGGTTCAATTAGTTATTTTTTTGTCAGTCAATTATCCATGCACTAGGTGACTACTTGAAGGGTTTAAGTATTTGTTTATGAGTACTTGAACCCTTCAAGTAGTTATTTATTGTTTGGTCAGTCAGTAACTCAACTATTAGAAGACTAGTTGAAAGTATCAAGTAGTTTTGTATAACTATTTGAACCATTCAATTATCTTTTTATGACTACTTAAGCCTTTTTTACGTTAAAAATAGAGAAAATGAACGTTAAGTACTTGAATGGTTTAAGTAGCTTTTTATGATTACTTGGACCCTTCAAGTAGTTATTTTTTTCGTCAGTTAGCAACCTAGACATTAGGTGACTACTTGAAAGGTTTAAGTATTTACTTATAGCTACTTGAAGGGTTCAAGTAGTTATTTTTTATCAGTCAACAACTCATATACCAGATGACTTGTTGAAGGGTCAAGTAGTTGTTTATGACTACTTGCACCCTTTCAAGTAGTTATTTTTATTTTGTTAGTCAGCAACCTAAACACCAGGTGACTACTTGAAGGGTTCGAGTAGTTGTTATGACTACTCAGAGGGTTCAATAGTTGTTATGACTACTTGAATTCTTCAAATAATGATTTTTTATTTTGTCAGCCACCAACCCAAGCACCATGTGACTACTTAAAGGGTTCAAATAGTGTTTATGACTATTTGAAGGGTTTAGTAGTTTTTTTACCAGTCAACAACTCATACACCATGTGACTATTTGAAGAATTCAAGTAGTTATTTTCATTATGCCAATAAACAAGAAAAATAATGGGTCTCGCTAAAAGAAGAAAAATAGGTCTCACTAAAACAAAAGAAGAAGAAGAAGAATGGGTCGCATTTTCACTGAATAATCGTAGAGTCCATTGAATAATAATAAGAAGAAGATGAAGAAGAAGAGGGTCCATTGAATAATAATAATAATAATAATAATAATAATAATAATAATAATAATAATAAGAGGAAGGAGAAGAAGAAGAAGAGGAAGAAGAGGAAGAGGAAGAAGAGGAGGAGGAGGAGGAAGAAGAAGAGGAGGAGGAAGAAGAAGAGGAGGAAGAGGAAGAGGAAGAAGAGGAATTACTTTTATTATTAAACCAGATTTTATAATAAAAGAGCTATCGCCCTTATTGATACAAGAGTTGATATGAACTGTATCCAAGAGGGTTTAATCCCTACGAAATATTTTCAGAAAACCACTCAATCTCCTACCAGCGCAAGTGGTAACAAAATGAAAATTGAATTTAAATTATCAGAAGTTTTAATCTGCAAACAAGGAATTTGTTTACCTACTTTCTTTGTTTTATTAAAAAACATGACTCAAAATATTATCCTAGGCAACCTTTTTATGTGTCTCTTAATGCCTATGGATAAAATAGACAGTAATGGTATTTCTACTACCATTAACAACAGAAAAATTATTTTTGAATTTATTACATAACCGTATACAAAAGAATTAGATCTTATACAGAATAAAGAAAGACAAATTAATTTTCTTCAAAAGAAGTCCAAGTTTTGACTATCAAACAAAAAATTCAAGAGACTGTTATTCAAAATAAAATCAAAATAATTTTAACAAAAATTCAAATAGAAATTTGTAGTGATTTGCCAAATGTTTTTTGGAATAGAAAAAAGCATATTATTTTTTTACCGTACCACTATGACTTTGATGTAAAGTATATTCCTACAAAATCTAGACCCAGTCAAATGAATAAGGAATATCTTGAAATCTATAAAACATAAATTGACTCTTTACTACAGAAAAAACTCATTAGGCCTGGCAAGTCTCCTTGGAGTTATACAACATTTTATGTGTACAAAAATGCTGAGATTGAACGAGGACAACCTCGCTTAGTCATCAATTACAAACCGCTTAATGATGCCCTTCAGTGGATTAGTTATCCTATCCCGAACAAAAAAGATCTTTTAGATCGCTTAAACAATTCAGTAATTTTTTCTAAATTTGATTTAAATAAGGATTTTGGCAAATTCAAATTGCTGAATAGGATAAATATAAAACAACATTTACTGTCCCCTTTGGGCACTATGAGTGGAATATTTTACCATTCGGTGTTAAGAATGGACCTTCAGAATTTCAACATATTATGAATGATATTTTTAATCTGTATACTAAATTTATTGTCTGCTATATTGATGATGTTTTAATTTTCTCATCATCCATATATCAGCATGTTAAACACCTAAATATATTTAAGCATGTGATAATCAGGAATGGTTTATTTTTATCTAGATCTAAGATGAACCTGTTTCAAACAGAAGTTAGATTTTTAGGACATAATATTTCTAATGGAACTATTATTCCTATCAACAGAAGCATAGAGTTTGTATCTAAATTCCCGGATGAAATTAGAGATAAAACTCAATTACAGAAATTTTTAAGAAGTCTTAATTATATTAGAGCCGTTTATCCTGAATCGTGCCCAGGATAGTTCTCTCATTTACAGTAGACTCAAGAAGAATCCTTCTCCTTGGACAATTGAACATACTTTAGCAGTAAGAAAAATAAAACAAAACATACAACAATTGCATTGCTTGTCTTTACCTAACCTTTTATGGAAAAAAATTGTTGAAACAGACGTCTCAAATCTAGGCTATGGGGGGATTCTTAAACAAGTGAATCCTAGTAACCAGAAAGAAGAACTTCTTAGATTTACTTCTGGAGTGTGGAAATGACCAACACTAAATTATCCCACAATAAAGCATGAATGTTTAGCCATTGTTAAATGTGTACTAAACCATCATTTTCTTATTAGAGTTGACTGCTCTGCAGTAAAACAAATATTTAAGAAAGATGTACAAAATCTTACTTCTAAGAAATAAGTTAGGATCTAGGCGTTCATGTGTTGAGCACTCCCTTTCCCTCTCTATGTACTCTCTCTCCCCTCTTGCAATAAAATCATAAGTTCTCAAGTTTTGATTTTCATCTGCATAACAGTAAGTGTTCTTTTAATTTTCACCTCATCTGTGTATGCATGAGATCATGTATATAATAATTTTAGTTTAATATCATCATAATAAAACCTCTAGTATTCATCGATCCCGGGCTAACTGAAGGAATACTTTGATCCATGTTGATTATCATTACATACTTGGTATAAATACTAAGCATATAGTTAGCGTATGTGACCTCAAGTCACGTCTAGGCTAGATCCGCTGAGTAGGAAGTGCGTTTGGACCGTTTACCCCTGTAAAACGTTGACAGTCTGCCTAACCTATGTGTTATGTATTTGCCTAAGTCATGAATGTTAATCAATATGTATCTGGTTGTTGACCATGCATTCTAGTACAGTGGATGGCTTACCCCAGTTGGTATCAGAGCCATGAATAGTCTTGGTTATATTATGATAATATTTTCTTTAAATTATTTATGCATGATTAAAAGAAAATATGAGTGAAATTGCTTTTTCTTTGTCATTAGTAGCAAATACAGTAGCTTCAACATCAGAAGCAACATAATTAATAGCTTATCAGGATGTTAAAGAGCCTTAGATAAATGGACAATCCTTAAGGTTAAACCAGAAACCATATATAAAATTGGAACATTTGATTTTACCAGTAGAAAAATCATCAAAACATTTGAGCATGACATAATATTGCATAATGATGATGATATTATTTATCTATAGCATGTTCATGATTTGTATCATTTCATGTAAAAATACAAGTATGTGCATATAGGACTTGTACAAATTGCATTTAAACTTTTTGACCTTACTTGGTCAAAATACCAGTATTCAGTATACCCTTCGAGATGGACGGTGCCTCAACTGGAAAGCATCTCTTATGGGAGCTATTGAAACTAGCTTATCCCATGAGCCTGTTTATTTTAATATTTATATGAATTTAAGTGTTTCACTTTCTGATAGTAATCTCTTTAAAGTCTTAGAGCTTAGAGTTATTTCACATGGTTATGAGTATCTCCCATGATCTTCTCCTTCTGCGATACTTTTCAGAATCCATTTGAAGGTTCTCTCCACCTTGAACCCCTATACCAGAAAACAAAGTGAACAAGGACATACTGTCATCATCGACACCAATCTCTTTAGCAGTTAAGTAGCCATCCCTAGGATGATACTTTGGGAGGAAATTACTTTTCCAAACAAATGACAAATTCTTAATGCTGCCTCCACCAGATCAATCATCAGACAATCAATTGAAAATGTGGTCCAGACTCATGGGTAATATTTATCTTCGCTTTCAGAAACCTCTTACTAGAAGCCTTTCTAGTACTAGTTATAGGAGTAATCTTCCTTATAACATAGATCTTCCAGAATCTTCAAGACCTTCTTCTGTAGAATCCATCCATTCTGAGATACCAGAAGCCCATATTAGAGGTATCCATGTTTCAGAAAACCAAATACCTCATGCAGTCTATGAAGATAGACCCAACATTAGAAGGTCCAGTAGGCCAACCGTAAGTGATATGCAATTCGACATTTAATGAATTTTACACCTAATAGTAAATTGCGTAAGCACCTAAACCAGGATTTTATGCAAAATAAATATCAGGAATTTTGATTATGGTATTTTCAATCCCATACTCCTCAACAGTTAAAAACCCTCAAAGACCAGTATTATTACCATCTTTGGAGTAACAAGATCCTTGGATCCTTCCTCGAGTGGTATTGTGAGGTGACTAAGAAATAACCCTTTCTTAATGATGATCAAATTAATGTCCTCACAGGTATACAGAAGAATTGGATAACGATAACGGAAAAATCTTACCAAATTGTTCATCCTCCACTGATATCATTAGAGTTAGCTCCTACCAGTGAGAGCGCAAAATTGTTAGTCATCTCTCCTTATGTTGAGATTCCAGAACAGCCCAATCAGGAAACCTTAAAGGTCAAAGACATAGTACCTTTAACCAAACAGAATAATTATACCAACATTTTCCTCCAAACAATAGGTAACCAACTTACCCGTATAGAGGAGTAGGTAGACAATATACATGATAAAATTGAAGATCAACATCATAAAAGTCCAGAGAAGCCTAAACCACTGAACCTTCAACTAGTAAACATCAAGCCTCATCTTGAAATTAAGAAAAAGAAGAAGAATGTCATATTTAAGGTGCAAAGCCTCTTCAATAAAGACCTCTTTCTTTTTTTTTTCTCCCTCATTTCTAATTTTGTTGATTAAAAGAGCATACACGCTATCTATTGAGTAAACGGAGGGTTTGCTATAGTGATTCGGTCGGTTCCCATTCGCCTGCCCCCTCATAGTCCATTATTGGGTAGGGTGGTCAACTTAGAGGGCGCCCGCTTCCTCTTCAGACGTGTCCTCGACAACTTGGCGCTTATTCGGTCTCCGCTTTTGGAGGCAAAAGTGCTTGGTCGCTGGGGTTCCCTTTTCCTCAACCAAAAGCAAATTCGGTTGTGTCGGCCGGTTTAACATTTTGTTATGAGTTGGCTAGACAAACAAAGATGGATTCTAGGGGAAGGGTAGAGCCTCACCTTACAGTAGAGGGTGTTCGTTGCTGGAACAGGCTCAAACTGGATTGAAGGGATGAGGAATTCAAGACTCTGATCTTACTGGGGATTCATCAATAGCTAGGGCTTTCGAATCAAAGCATCGGCATCTGCAACTAAGAGGGAGTAGTAGATCGTCGATTGAAGAGCCATGCCAGTCAGTAAACTTCTATTGATTATTGATTCGACTAGAGGGACTCCTAGCAATAAACTTGTATGAAAGGGCCCCCATGGAGGAGGAGGAGGAGGATGAAGGAGGAGGTGTTCACTCTTTTTTTCTTCAACATTCATTTTCCTTCCCCATGCAAAAATGAAAAACCTAATACACATTTCATTTCATTTCTTCAACAAAAACTCCATTATTCTTCATTCTCCTTCTTCTCAAGCACTACATGATATTAGAAGTAAGAGTCGGCCGCTTCTTATTCTCAAAAGCAAGTACTGCAGTCTTTCTCATTAGAACAAAGCCAACAATGCGTCCTAATATAAGCCGAATTCTTGGGACTGTTTACATATATATCAAAATTGGTAATTGTTAATCATTAAACATGGGGCAAGTTCAAATCAAACTAAACATCTAAAAATAGATTAACGTGAATGATGACCAATTTAGTTGTACACCTGCCACTCAGATGCCCATCTCATGTTTTCCTTAGTTGACGAGGACATATAGAAATACCTTAACACTGGACATAAAATTATGGGGGGAATATTTTCTAGTCTAACTTCTGTCTGTTCAGCAGAACATGGGTTCCCTCAGTGCTTAGTCTTTGGTTTCATTCCATTCTAATTATAGATTCATCATCAGTTAATACCTTCTTTGTCACTATTGCAGATTCTTTGTCACTATTGCAGATTCTTTGTCACTAGTGAAGAGTATCGACTATGTGTGCTTAATATATTCATTAAATAGCTTTCGAAAAATAGAGAGTGAACTAAATAAATTGAATACAGTGAGCATCGAGTTCACAAAGTTTTACATTTTTCATTGATGGCGGGAGGAACACGAAGAAGAATGGGATGAAGAGGTTCAATCGGACTAGATTTTGTTTGATAAGGGTTTGAAAAAAAAAAACAGATAGGTCAAAACGGCGTAGTATTGATACGGTGATTTTAAAATTTGAGTCTTTCAAAATTATATTATTTTAAATTAAATTAACAAAAAGCTAACGGTATATGAATGAAATGTTATATTTGACGATAAATGATAAGTTCAATATTATAAATGATAAAAATATTAGTTTATAAGACTAATAATTATAATATAAAAACTAACCATTTATAATAAATATATTAATTAATTATTAAATGAATAATGTATTTTTGAATTTTAAGATTTAAATTTTCATCTGTTAACGAATCTAAAACTTACTAATATATTATAAAATCATAGAAAGTATAAAATGCAAAAACGGAGCGCGTGTATCATTTCCTTCCTATAATTAGCAACGCAAAGTTTCTCTGCTCTTGAATGAGCGATCATCTCTCTCAGGTGATTCTCTGCTTAAAGCCTGATTTTGAACGGGAAAGAAAAATTCAAGATCTATAATTGCTAAAACTCTACTGAGTTTAGTGGCTTATTGCACCGAAATGGACAACACTGGTAATTCTGAGCTATGATTTCCTTATTTCTCGCACTTCAATTAATTTCAACATCAACGTTGGTTTTAGTCGAGATTTTGATTAATTATTTGTTCGTATTACTATACTTTAGTCAATCATTCTACTTTGTTTGGCTGCCGATAATGTAGAGGTGATAGAAAATGAAGAGGTATACTTGGAAAATAATCGCCATTGCTAATATGACGTTATATAAAAGCCGGCGAATCTGTCTCAATCTTTATTATTCTATAAAATTGCGTTATTTTCAGAGCCGTGATAGAAGAATCATTCGTAATCTTCCTTTTCTGTGATTGTCAGAATCAGTGAGTTTCAACGAGCGATGTGGTTTAAATACCGATAGAAAATACAAATTCAGCTGCATAATGAATATGAACTTTTTTCCAGGCTTTAAAACAGTCAACGCAACAGCATGTCAGTAACAGATAAGTAATGTTGATTGCAGAGTATACTAGAGCTTAGTTTGATACGAATATTTAGCTAATGGCTTCCATTTCTTTTGGAATGGGAATTATCTGTCAGAAACTTTTTTCAAGTGGCTTATAACACATGTATCTTATAATCCTGTTCTTCATTTTATCGGAAAAAGACATTTTAAATAATTAGGCTTGACGCGCATGTATGTGCGTATATATATATCGTTTATGCATAACGTACTTCCCTACATTATACCTCGTACAGAGTGGAAATTTCAGTATAGGTCTTTGAGTGAATTTTTCCGTTCATGTCAACCTTGGTATCTATACATTAGTTTCATTTCAAATTTCTTGTTTGATCTCTTGAATGTTGATACACTGAGTAGGGAATCCTCTAGGCATTGTTGTGCCACCAGTTGAGGGTGTTGCTGGAGGAGGCACTGCTTATGGGTGGAACGATGGCGACATAAAATTATCAGATCCACCAAAAGGATCAATCGATCCTAGAGAAGCACCTACAGCGGATCTGGTGCACGTGTGGTGCATGCCAAGCACAGCAAATGTTGGACCGCAAGAAATGCCGCGGCATCTAGAACCTGTAATTTCAGATTATTATCAGTACATTCTTCATACTTTCTTTGGCTATATAATTAAATTATACATCTGAGTGGCTCAATGTGTATCTTTCAACATGCACGAAATGTTGTATGTGTATTCCACTGTAGGCCTTTCTACAAAGGTGGGAGCAAATTGCAATCATGCCAAATATCAATAAATTCAGTTGAGATGGTCAATGCTCATTTTGCATGTAACACGTGTTTTTTCCCTCTCCTATACCTTTGAACGAAATTATGAGACAGACCATTTTGGAGATTGATTGATGTTTACTTTGCAACACATGTTTTCTTATATTCTTCTTCCTCTCAATTTTCGACGTTGGCAGTTCAGCCAAACTACAGATTTTTTATGTGTTCATTGCTAGTAGTAATGTTTCTTCCATATTAACCAACCTCGCCCAACCCCAACTCCTCACTGGAAAGGTGTCTGCTTATATTGCAAGTAACTTATCTCCTTATGCTCACCTTCCAGTTTCTAATACGTTCACCAGTATCATGTGCAAAGTTCTATATTTGTTAGTTATCCAAAAATACCAGCATCAATGACAGTCAACAGCCTCGAGTGTGGCTATTATGTTCTAAGTAAAAGTGATTAAAAAAGAAGCATGTGCCAAGTAATGTAATCCTCCTTTCGAGATTTAAATGCGGAGTCTCATTTTCAAATAACTAACTAATAATGCAATTGTGTAGGAATCTTGATAATTTATCCCCAAGTTATGTATATGATCAATCCTGGAATATCAAGTTACAAATGCTTGATGGTTTTGCACTTCTTCCTCTAATTTATCCTCTAATGTTGACGTACAATGCATTCAAGTAAATTGATTTTATGACAAAGGTGCATCCCACTCTTACAGTAAATATTGGCAGTCATTCCTAAGCATTTGTAATAGTATTTTGGGGTAGAAATTGGGTATTGGATTCTTATTCTCTTGGCCCTTTTTGCCAAATTTATATTTACCCCCATAATGTTTATTGTTTTCCCCATTGGGGTTATCAATTCAAAGAGTAGTCTAGTGGTTTGATAGGTAGATCAGATGAATACGTGACCATTGAGCTGTTTCCTTTTCCAGTTAGGGTTCTGAGCTTTGCAATAATTTTATTCAAAATCACATGACCTCAGGACTTATGGTATATTCTACGATATGCCGTGATTTAAAATAATCATATTCTCTCTATTGTTCTGCGTGTCAGCCCTATAGTGCACTGTGATTGATAATTTCTGTTTCTTTTGAAGATTAATCTTCTGGCGGCTAGAAACGAAAGGGAAAGTGTTCAGATAGCAATACGGCCGAAAGTTTCATGGGGCGGCTCTGGGTTGGCTGGAGTTGTGCAGGTCCAATGTGGTGACTTGTGCTCCACTTCTGGCAATCGGTTAGTGTTGCAAGGCATAAATTTTAACTCATTCATTATTCTTACTTAATAATCTAAAATATTGTTTATGGGCAGATTAGTGGTTGGGCAATCAATAATGTTGAGGCGTGTTGTGCCCATATTAGGAGTTCCAGACGCACTTGTGCCGCTTGACCTTCCAGTTAGTCAATTAAACCTACAACCAGGGTACTAACAAATTGATTTTTCTGAAGTCGTCTTTAAGTTTGGAGGATTAGTTCTTGTTTCTGAAATGTGGAATCTTGTCTTTTCGCTTGCTGCAGAGAAACAACTGCAATTTGGGTTTCCATCGATGTTTCAAGTGCTCAACCCCCAGGTCAGTATGAGGGGGAGATCATCATCACAGCTGTAAATACAGATGCCGAGTGAGTCCACTGTCTTTCAGTTTAATATATACAGATTAGATCCATATCAGAAATTCGATAAGTTGTGAGTTAAGGGTGTCTAATTGTTATCTTTTTTTTGTTGAATTGAAGCATTTATAACCATTCACTACAATTAACTGTACCAGATCTTCATCACAATGCTTAGGCAGGGCTGAGAAGCATCAGTTGTACAGGGAACTACGGAACTGTCTTGACATTATGGAACCTATAGATGGAAAGCCATTGGGTGATGTGGTCAGTTTCTGATTCTCCCTTCAATTATGATTTCAATATTATTTCTTTAATTTGATAGCACTGAAAGATGTTTGTTCTCCTCTCTCCATTTTCCCCTTTTCCTCGCTATCTCTTCAGGTTGGAAGAGTGAAATCGGCGACATCGTCTTTAAGAAGAGTTCTTCTGTCTCCATCATTTTCTGAATTCTATTCAGACAATGGTTCACTCGATGAGATGGAAGAAGATGCCTTTTCTAATCTCTCTGTACGTGTGAAGCTAAATTTGACAGTTTGGAATTTCATGCTTCCTGCTACTCCTTCAATTCCTGCCGTAATTGGCGTATCCTATTAAGTTAATACTAAATAGATAGGTTATGTTATCGGCAGAACTATTTATTCTTTCATAAGTTATGCAGGGAGGAAATGTCCAAGTCTGGTTTAATCCTTTGATCATAAATCACACTGGAAATCATAATACATGACATCAGAGTTAGGAGCTTAAAGTGAACCATGGCTGAACTGCCCTGACTGGTAAGTGCGAAAAGGAACTTAGTCCAACAGAGTGAGCACATGCATTTCATTAATAGCAAAACATGGTTGACCATAGTTGAGCAGCCAGTTTTTGATTTTTTATTTTTTTTAAAATACAAGTGAGTAAGCTTAACTAGTGATACGATCTTGATGCATCAGCCTGTGACTTGAATATAACTTGGCTCGGTGAGATTTTGGCTGATGTTTGAGGCGGTGATATCACTCTAGCTGAAGAGTTTCCGTTCTTGTTCAACATTGCATAAAACCGGGAAACTTGGATAAGCAACTATAATATTTCAATGGTGCGACTATTAAGTGGCTTCCAAGAGAGATCTCAACTATTGGGAGACGGATGAAGTGGGGTGTTTTTATTTTATTTGGAAAAGTTATATTCTCGTAATCTCTCTCCTGGCGATGTCGACGTGGTGGAGTGGAATGTTGGATAGAAAGGGATCTTCTCGGTGAAGTCTTTCTTTACACATGTGGAGGGCAGCAACTCCAACCCTCACTCTTTTCCCTGGAAGCAAATTTGGAAAAGCGAGCCTCCCCCCTAAGTTTTCTTTTCTTGCTTGGACATCCGTTTGGAAAGACAACCTCACTTTGAATGTGCTTAGACGCAGAGGCTTCTCATCGCCCAATGGATATTCTGTGCGCGTAAGAGAGAAGGAGACAAATGAACACCTTTTTCTCCATTGTTCTTATAGGATGTCGTGGACATTGACTTTGGGAAGTCTGAGGTCCATTGGGTAATGTCTTGTGATATTCTTAGTTTTTTTTGTAGCTGGACTCATGCCTGTAGAGCTGATTTCAATGCTGATTTTGGGAGGTTATTCCTTTAGCTACTTTTGGTGTATTCTAGAGGGAGAGGAATTCTAGGTCTTTTGATGCGTAGAGAGGTCTGTCTGTACAGTTATTCTTTTGTTCTCTAGTGTCCTTCTATAGTGGCTAGGATGTTTGTTCTACGGTTTTGATTCTGAAAAAACCTGGGCGGTATCCTTGCGTTCTTTATACGCTGAGTCTAGGAACTAGGGTGTACAGCCCTCGGGGTTTTTTGTGAACAATACATTTACCTTTTACTGATAAGAAAATAATATGTTTAAAAGAAAGAATATAACTTTTATTACCTGCAAACTGTAGGATGTTGATCACACATTTTAATAATTTGGAATATTTACTTATCAAAGAAATTTTGAATTTACTAAAAGGAAAAACGAAAAAAAGTTTGGAACATTTTCTTGATAATGAAAAGTTTAGGATATTAAATAGTTCCTACTTCCCTATTCTGCACATGATATATTGCAATTCTGAAGTCGAAATGTGAGCCTAGAATTGTTTGCTTTTACAATAAAGTAGATATCTGATACTGTAATTGAAGATCGTTTTGGTGTTGAACACGGAACTCACAAGTGGTACGAGGCGTTGGATCAACATTTTAAGTGGCTTCTTCAATATAGAATCAGCCCATACTTTTGCAGATGGGGTGATAGCATGCGGGTTTTAACATACACTTGCCCATGGCCAGGTAACAATGTAATCCAAGCGTTTTTTCTAGTATTAACTATCTCCTTTGCAAGCAGAACCGAATTGTGGTTTCGATGTCCGTTATTCCACATCTGATGGAAGAGTACCTTTTTTTCCTCTCTGCTCTAGCTGATCATCCAAAGTCAGATGAATATTTTTCTGATCCAAGACTTGGCGCTTATGCTGTACCATATAGTAGAGCCGTTTTTGGGTATACAATCAGTTTCCTCCATCCCTTCTGTCAGGTATACTTATGATGGAAACTGATGACTTCAACAAACTTCTTGATGTGCCACAGTAGTGATGCTGCAAAGGATTACTTGCAAAAAGAAGTTGAGATATTGAGGGCTAAGCCACACTGGAAGAAAGCTTATTTTTACTTGTGGGACGAGGTACCAAAGTTGTTGCAAAATCACCCAAAAAAGTGAACTCATTATGATATGAGAATTAACGTGAAAGTTAGATTTTCCCAGCCTTGCAGTAAATAGAGCCATTAGATTCAAGTAATTATTTGCACTTCTAAATTTAGGGATCACACAGTTCACACGTACATGGAGTAAAATCCTTTTGTATTCTCTCTAATTTCTAGTGCAATTTATTGAACTGATTAAACATGGGAACTGGTCCAATGCATTTCATTATGATCTTTTATTAGCTCATGGCATGCAATAATATTTGGCAGCCATTGAATCTGGAACATTATGACTCCGTTCGCAACCTGGCCAGTGAGATTTATGCTTATGCACCAGATGCTCGAGTGTTAACAACATATTATTGTGGTAAGAATTTTTACACTCCTTTTTTCTGGTTCAAACTTTATTTTTTCATAACAATTCTTTTTCCTTTTTGAACAATGAGTGTACCAATGATGGATTTTGAGACTTATGCTCAAAACATTAACCTGTTGTAAACCTTGTAAAATTAATGTGATCCACTGATAAATATCAATTTATCATGCGTTCTAATGTAGATGATTTGTTATCATGTGGTGCCTACCCTTCTAGTGGCATTTCTCATTATTCATCTGATGATTAGTGTGTCTGAAGTCCTCAATGGTTTAATTTTCTTTCTTTTATTTTTGCTGGTGCAGGGCCAGGCGATGCACCTCTTGCACCTACGCCTTTTGAGGCTTTTGTGAAGGTTCCAAAGTTCTTGCGTCCTCATACGCAAATTTATTGTACAAGGTAATATTCAAAAGGCCAGGCCAGTGACAGTATTCGGAGTCACAAGTTTAGTAAAAACTAAAATGAAATGAAACTAGTTGTATTCTTCAATCTTGGTTGATGGTTAGGCAAATGCAAAGGCTGGCAGGTTTTTATGTTAAAAATATGCAAGTATCCTCCTTTTCTTATTTGGAGGAACTACTTCATTCTTTCGGAAATGCTGTTGTAATTTTTTCAATATATCTAATCAACTTTTTTATAACTACTCAAAGGGCCTAAATGGCAGCACCACAAGGATTTCATTGGGGCGGGGCTGAGGGTGCGTGTTAATAACTAATATCTTCTCAGCATGTCAAAATCCCAAAGACCCTTCACAATTTATTTTAAGATGTTCTCATTTGTTCCTCCCACTTCATTTTTCAAGTCACTTAATGTAAGGGTTTTCTGAATTACAGTGAGTGGGTGCTTGGCAATAGAGAGGATTTGGTCAAGGATATAATTGCTGAATTACAACCGGAGAACGGCGAGGTATGCATCAAAAGTTTTTCCCTTTCTCCTATGGCTATATTTGGATATTGGAAATTGGTAGGGAAAAGGAAAGGAACATGTGAAGGATTGCATTTCCATTGTCTTGAGTATTTGGAATACATAGATGAAACTAGTGTGTGAATGAATTTTACTATATTAAAACCTTCCTTCCCTTTTCTTCTATTTCCACTTACTTTTCCTCTCATTTTTCTTTCCTTCCTATTTTTCAAGGTTCAAACATAACCTAAATTGTTGATAAAAGACGAGTCAACTAGAATTTGCGCTTTTGCTTTTGGAAGCAACTAAAGTGCACTTGTTATTTCCTCCAGGAGTGGTGGACATACGTATGCATGGGACCATCCGATCCCCATCCAAATTGGCACCTTGGAATGCGAGGCACACAACATCGTGCCGTAATGTGGCGTGTATGGAAAGAAGGGGGAACAGGATTCCTTTATTGGGGTGCCAACTGTTATGAGAAGGCAACTAATCCCAGTGCGGAGGTATTTGCATCCCTCTATTGCTTTCAGGATCCTTTGATTATGTTATTCTTATTTCTGAACAATATCATATATCTTGTATCTCTCTGCATAAATATTCTAATTTCTGAACAAAATCATATATGTGTGTTTCTCTCTGCATAGATAAGGTTTAGACGAGGGCTTCCCCCGGGAGATGGAGTTCTTTTCTACCCCGGTGAGGTGTTTTCATCTTCGCATCAACCAGTCGCCTCAGTTAGGCTAGAGCGCCTTCTCAGTGGCTTGCAGGTGAATCAAACTTAAGTATGAACGATGTTTGGCTTTTTGCTGCATGACAAATGCTGTTAAAAAAATAAAAAATTTCAGATATTATTTATACCAGTGAAAATGGAGATTGTACGTTGTACCAGTGACAAATGATGTTAGGCTCTTGAGTCACGCTTTTTTGACGACCTGACCTTTTTTTTGCATTCACAGTCGTACAAGAGGGGCTTTTTTTTCTTTAGGAGTGTACAAAGTTCAGTTCGTAATATATTAAATCGAACTGTGATTGTGAATGATGTATAAACCAAACTAAACTGGTGCTCAGTGGTCATTTTGAACTAAAATTTTGGTTCGGTTTAGTTCAAAATTTGTGAAATCTTGAACAGAACCAAAACTTTGTTTTTCTATCAAAGTGGAATCGAACAGAATCTTGATTACATATAAAACCGACGAACTGATGGTTTCAGTTCAATTTGGTCGGTTCGGCACAATTTTGCACACCCTTAATTTTGCCTAGATTCATTTTGACTTATGTTTAATCTTTCATGTGGTTATTTTTATTAGGACATTGAGTACTTGAACCTTTATGCATCAAGATACGGTAGAAATGAGGGACTTGCTCTTATAGAGAGGTCCGGCCTCTACCTGGGTCCCGAGCGCTACACTCTTGAGCACATGGCGGTTGATGCAATGCGAGGTGAGATCTACAACGCATGCTGCTCATCATATAAGGGAGGCTTACATTAAATAGTGGGGATGACAAATGACTTGGACCACGGTAAGATCTACACAAATTATGTTTCACTTCCAATACTTGGTCACCTTTTGTTTACTAGATAGTAGTTGGTCATATTGACGACCTTTTGCTACCATGATTAATGATGTATATCAGGCAGTGTAGGTTACATACAAACGGTGTAGTACTAAGGAAAATTCTAGTTTTAAATGCATTTTTCAATTCTAGTTTTTTGGGTTTTCCCCCATTATTAACCTAATTAAATACTTAACATGCTGTTACAACTTTGGTGTGCATCGAATTAATATTAAGACTATAAACAGTCTTATAGGTGCTACGCCCTACGGTTAACAAAAAAGTTCATTACTAAATCAAATATGTTCTGAACGTTAATCTGTCTTGGTCCTAATTATATGTGAATTGTTGAATTAGTAGTTAGCGACTTTGTTGTTTGATTATCTGCTTCTGTATTTTTGCTTTGTTTGAAAGCACTTAAGCATTCAAAACACTGAATGTCTAAAGAACATTTTAGTATTTAAAAACATTTTTTTACAAAAAAATGCTTCAAATTAAACAAATGCTTCATACGATCTGGATATGAGATTTTTTCAGCTAAAACAATGTCATTTCAATATGAAAAAATATTGTCACTCAAACACGCCCTTCGGATAGGAGGTTGACCATTTCTCATCCTGAGAAAGAACAAAGAGAGTGTATTACTGTGCGATCATTCTTACCCTTAAATCTAAAGCTTTTAGCTGTTTTTTGATCAAATGAAGCTTTTAGCTGTTGATGGTAATAAAAGTCGAAAATGCTTGAAAAGCTTAAACAAGTACTCCATCTGGATAGTAATGTGTAAACAAAAACAATGAACTTGAAGCCAACAAAAAACATTGAACTTGAAGGACATGACTAAACCTCATTAGTCATTTCGTCTGAGTTTGATTTCTAGGTTGGTAGTTGAGGAGGCTTGGACACATGGGTCAGTCCAATCTTTTCGGCTGCCCTCTGTTTTTGGATCTCTGGAAAATATAATTTACAGAAAATTACATGAAAGAAAAAGTCAACGTTGCAAAAATGTCTGAAAAGCGTTTTATTTGAAAAATTAGTAAAAAATTATCGAAGTAAATAATTTACTTACAAAAATCACTCATACATAGATAGTTATTTACCTTATTTTAGCCATTTTTGTAAGAAATTCTTTTTTGACATTTTTGTATTTTGAGTTGAAAAGTTGTCCGATTATGCAATTTCCCTTGTTATTTACGCATGTATTGGACCTTAGGTTACTATGTCAAGTGTATTATTATTTTTTTATAGAAGGACAATATTTATATTGATTTGTCAAAATAAATGTTTTTATCTCTTTGTGTATTTTAATTAATAAATTTAGTACACTAGATTTAAAGAAGATAAAATAGAATTTGATAGATATATAAAATAAGCAGAAAAATAACCAATTAAATTCACACGTACAATGTCATAAAGAAGGATAATTAAATATTAGTAAGAAAATCATATTGATAAAATGATCCAAAAATGTTTATCCAAATTTTAGCACTTTTATATGTGTTATGGACTAAAAATAAATATCTTCGATTAGATATTTAGAATAAGTCTACAACGACTAAAATTACCAAGTTATTTATTTAGTAACAATTCTTTCTTCCATTTTTCAAAGACGTGACCTCATGGTTGGGGAATATAAAATAATTTTTCCATGTCATTTGTGTCATGAACATAGTTTATTAATTCGGGGACAGTAAAAATACAGTATATTTTTCAAGATCAATTATGGATTGAAGCATAAAAAAATTTGAAGCAAACATAATCTTGCATGGAAATTTTAACTCCTTGTTATATGTATATTTTCTCATTAATTGCAACATATGATGCTTATACATGTAATATACTATTTTTTCACATCATCAATCACACTTTTCACTCATTCAATTTGATTATAATGATCATTCAACAACAAATTAATACCATGAGCTGCACATTTGGTTTCGTATAATCTAGGATATTTTCCCATAAGCAGTAACCAACAGATTCATAATTCTAAGCATTATTAGTAACTACTCGCACAACATGTTCATGTCTAATTTCTTCAATGACATAAAAGATAAGATTATAGAGATATTCATAAGTTCGCTTATCTTGCGAACATTCAAATGATTTCACAAAAATCACATCCTTATACATGTTCATGAATCTGACATAAAGTACAACCTATATTAATCCATGATTTTTTGACACATGCAACATTAGTCTTAACGTGTGTTCTTGCCTAAACTATTAACTGTGTGAAAAGTTGAGTAAATGGGTACAGTATAACCACTTTCAAAATCACCCAAAACTTTACACATGTTAATAAATGACTTAGACTAAATAACATTAAACACTATGTTGTTCATGATGATGGATTGAACAATTTTTTATCAACATTGCTCTTCTCTTTCCTAGTAGAGAATTATGAAATTCTAGTTTGAGTTTGATTAGATAGACCCAAAGAGAATGCGTTCAATCCTTGATTACTTTCATGAATCAAGTCATTTTTTCTCTTCTAACTAGTACTTGAATCTCCAATTAACAAAAATGCTTCAGCTTGAACATCTTCGAGTACTTTACTATAAATATCAATATCACAGCCAGTTATTCCAGATAAATGTGATTTTACTCTAGAAATCCTTCTAGCAAAGTCTCTCTCACAAAATTGACACTTGAAGTGATTATTTACATGTTAAATGAGACTAAGGAGGCAAGAAACGCAACTGGAGAGGGAAAGATGCTGGGAAGAGTCGCGATGGGAGGACTGAGACTAAGGAGGCAAGAAACACGACTGAAGTGGGAAAGATGTAGGAAAGAATCGCGACTGAGTCTGAGAAGGCAAGACGAGCCAGTGGACGCGCGACTGAGTGAGAAGAGAACATAGAAAGAGAGAACATATAGATTGAATATATTGGGGAAGAGTATTTCAATTTGGCTATATAATTCGCGTACCGTATAAATACGAGAATTATACTTCTTGACCCAAAAATATGCGTATAAATCCCTATATTTGGGGAAATACTAGAACATAAAGTATTATATGGATTTGCAAAGATTCGCGTATTATACGCATATAGAACGCGTCTTCACCAACTAAGCTCATGAATAGTAATATCGTGAACTTTGAGGCACGACTTCACTAATTGTATCCTAAATTTATTTCGAAAAGATCACTAGTTCAATCCACACTTAATGTAATTAAAAATTTATATGATTATAACTTTATAAGTTCATTAAATTAAGTGGATGATAGTACGAATACAATAGTGATATTGTGATAACTTTCCCAAAAATTATTGCGTACCACGTTTAATTACATAACTCATATCAAATCAATATAAATGCTACAAATCTTGTATTAACATCACGAAATAACCTGACGATTATCAAAATACTAATTTAAACTTGTCTATATCTATAAATTTCCCTTCTTTGTTCCGCTTTTTCAAAGACTTGATCTCATGATATGGGCATAAATTTTTTTTCTCTCTGTGTCATTTGTGTCACAAATAATGATATTGTGAACTTTAAGTTGTGGTTCTACTAATTAGATCTTGAGTTGACTTCTAAGATATCACTTGCTCAATCTACATCTGATGTCATTGGAGGCGTATATGATTGTCAACTTCAAGTTTGTTAAATTAAACGGATGATAGTATGAGTATAATAGTGGTTATGACAACTTTCTCAAATTATTATGTACCATGTTTAGATACAAAACTCACACTAAATCAAAATAAATGCCACAAATCTTGTATTAACAGAACAAAATATAATGTCTAATGAAAACCTTAATCACCTTGCAAAATTAAGAAAGGTAATTAGAATCAACGGTGACCACCACACGTCATAACAAATGAAATCACTTCCACCATTCGATGTGTGCCTCTTGATTCTCGATACAGAAAAGTGAAACCCACTTAAATAGTAAGCGGTCAGCCATTTGCCCCACACCCTAATAAAAAGCGGCTTTCGCTCTTCTCAATGCCCCCGCCTCTAACACATATCTTCCCATCTCAACGCTACAAGCGGTGCACCTCTTGATTCATGTCGTCTAACTTGCGAATAGTTTTTAAAGGTATTAGAAAATATCCTTGTTTGTTCATTAGATCTCAGATATGTTTTCTTCTGAATTGAAGATTATAGTTCTCTTAGATTTACTTGTTTTGTTTTATGTGTACGTTTTTTTGCCTTTTCATTCCACTGTTACCCGGATCGCACTACGAGGATCGGGATCAGGAATGGAATACGATCTTAGTCTCAGAATGGGGAACGAGGGGGGTAGCTTCTCCGGATCGTACCCTTCAAAAGAAATACGATGGCTCAGAACGTGGAACGGTTTTGTTTGGATCGATAAATATTTGTTTAAAAATTCTATAAAACATAATTCCAAATTTGTTTAAAAATTCTGTACTGTACAGAGCTTTATAGTACCCCTTAGATCATCTTTTAAAATGATCCAAAGGTAAGTTATACTTTCTGTACAGTACCTTCCTTTCTATGCATAATAACAAAGCTTTTTTCAGTTAAACAAATCACACCCAAAAAATAAAATAAAATTAAAATCCCTAAATTGTGGTGGTCCTCCCCCGATTCTTCTTCGTTCTTACTTCTTCTTAAACCCAAATATTCATCACAGATTCTCACAGATCTTAAAAAATCTACCCAAATCTAAACCAAATCTTTCTCTTAATTATAGTTGTGAGTATTCTGTCTTCAACCCCTTTGAAAGTTTGAACTTTGAAGACTTGCCGTGGAAGCATGGAAACCGGCGAACTGGTGGCCTGAACTGCTACTCTCCATGGAAATGGCCGAAGTATGAAGAACTGCTGAAGTAAGTTTTTTCATTTTTAAGTCTGCCCAGGAACTAATTAGACTTAAAATTTGGAACAGTAGATTTACCGTTCCGGAACGAAACGGATCCCCGATTGGGATCCATGGAATTAGAACGGAGTTCCATTGTTATTCACCGAATTCTTGTATCATTGCTTCATTCAAGGTGATGTTATTTTGATTGTCTAGTTTAAGATTCTGATGTGTTTTTCCTGTAGAAAATGAGGCTTGCATTTTTCTATTCGTTTAGATCTACACGCGTTCTCTTTCATGTGTATTTTGGACTCATAAGCGTACTTTTACAAACTTAGATGTGTATGTGATTAGCATTCCAGATTTTTTCGAGTGTGCGGTACGCTAGATCTCTTTGTTTTCTGCTCGTCTTGGCTATTCGAACTCTCCAACTTATTATTAGTGTTACTTTGCATGTTTTATTGGAACTCTCTCCTCGGTTTCATTTATTTTGCAACAAATATTGATCATCTTGTTTGGTTCTATACATGTTTTCGTTTCCTGTTGTGTCTTTATATTCTTTTTATGGTTGAGGCAATATGCTGATCCAAAGAATCCTAGTTTGATGTTTATGCTATTGAAAAATTATATTTGATAGTTTAACCCGTAATTGAGTGTTCTAATAACATGATCATCAAGTGATTTTAACAGATTTTGGACAAATCAAGAGATTCTAACAGATTAGAATATCTGAAGATTAATCTTTGTTAGAATGTCCTATTTAACTCACGCTTGTAATGAAATGCCAAAATCGCAGAATTTAAAAGCAAAATTGGCTCGGTTGCGTTTTTCACTCTGTATAAAGAGATGAGTATTTTATTTGGAAGAATCAATGAAAGCTAGTGATATTCAATTCAGAGGATAATTCGTGAAGATGGTACCAGTTCCATTGACAGGTAGTTCAAGTATTGGTTTCTGATTTGGGATACAGGATGGAAAACTTACATTGTTTTCACTAGAGAATGATCTGGGTTATCGGACACTGTTGTACGATTCAAATGCTGCACCCGGCATAGAGTGGTAGACTTCGGGTGTAAAACCGTTCGGTTTGTGCTTGTGCTGTGTGACTATCAAGGTTTGAAATGCTAACCCGAAAGCAAGAAGCAAGAAGTCTGCAATAGAGAGACAAGAGATTAAATCTTGTATGTGCTGGGCTACAGCATAGCTAAGTGTTCATCCAACATTGTCATTTATCCATTCCTAAAATTCCTTGTTAGTTTTTTGGATCTAAAGGGTACCGGGAAAACCCTTCAAAAGAGATGTTGGATGAGGGAGAGAGAAATAGTTAAAAAGTAAGGACTGATTATGCTAGACTCCTAGTGACATTTTACGCATGTACCAAATTGCACTCTCTCTCTCTTCTATTTGTCTTCTCTTAAAGCCACTTTGACTACCGTGGCCACGTCATCGATGCTAGACGGGCTGACTAACGCCAGAGGATTCGAAGAATACAAGTCGCTGAATTCTTTACCGGCCAAGCGGTAGCCCGGCAGTCGCTACTGCCTTGGAGTTGTAGAGCCTTGCATAAAATAGAAGTGTCGACATTGTCGCCGTGTCTCGAAGCGGTGTCGTTCAAATGCTCAAGGTACGTAATCATCATCGCTGGCAAACAGAGAATGGAAATTTTAGGTGATAGTATGAAGTTTTAGAATTAAAATCAAAAGGTAGGAACAAGGAGTTTTTTCTTTGTTTGATTAAAGAGTTTGAGTTGATCAGCCTTGGCATCTTTAGTATCTTCACTATCATTCACAATACCCACTTCAAAATCTTACCAAATTTCATCCCACGCGTGCCACATCATTACTTAACACGGCACATCAACGTCTTCGTCAAACTCAGTTCACGGAGAGTGACGGAAGGACTACATTGCGATGTTAAATAAACGAGGATGATCGATTTGAGATTGTTTAAACTACGATGGTCAAATTGAAAGATGATGTAAACTACAATGACCAAATAGGTAATTTTTCCTTTTCCTTATTTTTAGTTTTCTTTTATAACATTACATGTTCTCAGTGCTTTCAAGGTGCAAGGCGCACTCGAAGGGGACAACCCTCTTGGTCGCCTGGAGGCGAGAGGCGCTAGAATGGCGTCGCTTGATTGAAGAGAGACGCATTTTTATATGTATGTAGGAAAATTAATATTATAGACTACACATCAAAATTATATAGATAACAAAGCAGTAAAGTGAGAAAATAAATAGACAATTTAATAGGCACTTCGTATATTGTGAAGAGTAGAATTTTAAAAGTAAAAAATAATAGTTAAAAATATATATCATTGCCTATTTTAAATTAATAATAGTTGTACTTGATATTGGAACTATAAGTCTAACCATCTAATAATAAAATCTTATAAATTTAAAAACACTAAATGGGTAAAAGTAAAAGCTAGTTGTCTTCCCATTAAAAGTAAATGCTAGCGGACTTCCCCCACTCCAACTATCTTCCAATAAAATGAAGACACCTCACACAAGTTTGCTTTTCTCCTTTTCTTCCCTTTTTTTCTTTCTTCTCCATTCATCTTCTTTGTTCTAGAGACCTTCAAACCCATTTTTCATCCATATTCCTCCGATTCAGTCTTGCCTCCTTTAGAAAAATCAAGTGAGTTCAACTAGGCGCTCGCCTGGGCTAATTGACGCACGACGCAAGGTGCGAAAATGGCGAGCAAGGCGCTCGCCTGCTTGAATGTGCACGCCTCAGTAGATGCAGAGGCGCTGCCATGGCTGCTCGCCGCACCTTGCGCCTTGAAAACACTGCATGTTCTATGAAAATACCACGACTTGAATCCACCAATTCATGATTTGAGTGAGAACATAACCACAATATCGACTCATATTGTCTATCCCATCTCTAGGATGAGTTTGAAATCGATTTTTTTATTATAGTTACAAATACTATAAAGTGTGAGAGGAACTCACAATCTCTTAAGTATGACTGTGTAGGCATAATCATCTTTATTAAAATTCATTTTATCAATTTTATGAGTTGACCTTGTAATGCCATAACAGTGTCTAGCTGACACTTATAAAGCTTTGTTATAGCAAGCACGCAAAAGATTATTTGCAATTTTGTAAGAGAAGACTTGACTTTTGACTAGTGCTGGAGGCAATTGAAGCCTGTCCATTCGGTTGTTCCAAATGTTACATGTAAATTTAAGTTGAGATAATAACTCTGGATCAAAATGATTGTGCGACCTGCTATTATATATTATTAAAACTTGTTAAAACAAAGAGTTAATCTCACCGTTGACATTATTGTATATACAAATTAATGATGATGAGACCATAATTATGAAAAAAACTCATTATCTTTATTCTCTGCTATGAAAAGTGTTAGCTAGGCCAAGACATGGCCATGGTAGGAGCTTGTTTCTTGATGTTGAAACAGTACTTTTGACTATCACCAATATTTGAATTGTAAAATAAAATGTTGATCTTGAGGCAACACATTTTCACCAAGACCTCCATGTATTGATTGATTATGTTTTAGTATTCTCCACATCATTCAATTCGACTAAGTCCTGATGCTTTCCCCATATCATGTTCTGTAAAATTTAGCCTTAACTTCTTCACATCATCCCACCTCCCCTCTCTAGTATATAAACTAGAAAGCATCACTTTGTAAGTGTTGGAATGTTGTCCCACATCGCTTAGACTTGCCCATTGTATGCTAGTTATAAAGTTCTAGTACCACTCTCATTTATACCTAGGTTTTAAGAAGTGATCAGGCTGAGTTTTTCAATTTCGTATCAGAGTTTGGTTGAGCCTTTATTTGTGTCGCTTTAGTTCGGTTCTTTGTCCGCTTAGTTCGGATTGTTTGGTATGCTGCTTAGTTCGGCTACCGTGTTGTGGTCCAGAAGGTTGTGTTGGAATGTTGTCCCACATCGCTTAGACTTGCTCATTGTGTGCTAGTTATAAAGTTTTAGTACCCATCTCCTTAATACCTAGGTTTTAAGGAGTGATCGGGCTGGACTTTTCAACTGTAAACACCCTTCAATGGGGCAACTTTGAGAAACACATGATTACCCACTTCAAATTCGAGATCCTTCCTCCTGACATCTGCGTAACTCTTTTGCCTACTTTGAGTGGTCCTCATTCTATCTTTGATTTTATGAATAGCTTCATTCCTGGATCGAACCAAGTCAGGGCTCAAAAGCTTTCGTTCGCCAACTTCATTCCAATGAACCGACGACCGTCATTTCTTTCCATAAAGTGCCTTAAACGGAGCCATACCAATCGTCGCCTGATAACTGTTATTATAAGCAAACTCCACGAGTGCCAAGTGTGCGTCCCAACTACCAGAGAAATCCAAGACACAAGCTTGAAGCATATCTTCTAACGTCTGAATTGTTCGCTCAGATTACCCATCAGATTGCGGATGAAAAGCTGTACTGAAATTCAACTGTCTTCCTAAAGCTTTTGGTAGACTCCGCCAAAAGTTTGACGTGAACTGTGGATTCCGATCTGACACTATAGACACTGGAACCCCATGAAGTCGAACAATCTCGCGAACATATAACTGAGCCCAATCCGCAACTGAAAAAGTAGTCTTACCAGGCAAAAAGTGTGCAGACTTGGTAAGACGATCCACCACAACCCAAATGGAGTTAAAACCCTTTACCGTTCTCGGTAGCCCCGAAACGAAATCCATAGTTACATGTTCCCACTTCCATTCAGGAATACTTAAAGGTTGTAAAACCCCAGATGGTCGTTGTCTTTGAGCCTTGATCTGCTGACACACCAAACACTTACTAACGAACTCAGCAATGTCACGCTTCATACCATTCCACCAATAATGTAACTTTAAATTGTGATACATCTTAGTACTACCAGGGTGGACAGTGTATGGTGAACTATGAGCCTCTATGAGCAATTCCTGCCTAATGAGTGCATGTTTAGGAACACACAGTCTCCCATGAAAGCGAAGAGTTGAATCGTCACTAATTTCAAACCCTTGTCTTTCGTCTGAACCCACTTCACTACGAGTAAGAAGCAACTATGAGTCTGAGTTCTGTGCATCAATAATACTTTGTTGTAACGATGGTTGAACTGTGAGCTGGGCTAGTTGTGCTGTAGTATCCTTCAGCAACACTTGAATCTCAGCATGTTCCAAATCATCCAAGATATATGTCCTTGAGAAGTAATAAGAGCTACTGAATAGCTGATTTTCTACTTAAGGCATCAACCACTACATTTGCCTTTCCTGGGTGATAAATGATCTTGCAGCCATAATCCTTCACCAATTCCAACCAACGGTGTTGCCTCATGTTAAGTTCTTTCTGAGTGAAAAGCTATTTAAGGCTCTTATGATCTGTGTAAATCTGACACTTACAGCCATACAAATAATGTCTCCAGATCTTGAGGGCAAAAATAACTGCAGCCAACTCCAAATCATGAGTAGGATAATTTTGTTCATAGGGCTTGAGCTGACGAGATGCATATGCTATGACCTTTCCCTGTTGCAACAAAACGCAACCTAAACCTCTTTTAGAAGCATCATTGTATATCACAAAGTCGCTCTTACCATCTGGAATGGTCAACACTAGTGCTGTCACAAATTTCTGTTTAAGGCTCTGAAAAAATTTCTCACACTCGGTCGTCCAAGAAAAGATGGCATTCTTCCTGGTCAACTGTGTAAGTGGGACAACAATCTTTGAAAAACCTTCAACAAACCTTCTGTAATATCTTGCTAAACCCAAAAAACTGCGAATTTCCCCAACATTTGTCGGTTGAGGTCAGTTAAGCACTGCTTCAATCTTAGACTGGTCAACCGAGATTCCATCTTGAGGTACCACATGACCAATGAATGACACTTGCTGAAGCCAAAACTCACACTTCTGGAATTTCGCATATAACTAGTGTGTTCTTAATGTTTACAAAACAATCCTGAGATGATTCATATGTTCGGCCTCCGATCTAGAGTACACCAGAATATCATCAATAAAGACAATCATAAAAGAATCCAGGTACTCCTTGAACACCCTGTTCATTAAATCCATAAAGGTTGCCGGAGCGTTAGTTAATCCAAACGACATCACTAAAAACTCGTAATGGTCGTAACGAGTGCGAAAAACTGTCTTAGAAATATCCTCAATTCGAATCCTGAGCTGATGGTATCCTGATCTTAAATCAATCTTAGAGAATACTGATGCTCCCTGAAGTTGATCGAACAAATCCTCAATGCGTGGTAACATATACTTATTCTTGACAGTGACTTTATTCAATTCCCTGTAATCAATGCATAGCCTCATTGATCCATATTTCTTTTTAACAAATAATACTGGAGCACCCCAAGGTGAAACACTGGGTCTAATGAAACCCTTATCCAGTAATTCTTAAACTTGGTCCTTAAGTTCCTTCAACTCTACAGGAACCATACGATACGGAGCTTTGGATAAAAGGGTAGTGCCTGGTACCAACTCGATACGCAAATTCGTCTCCCGAGGAGGAGGAAGTCTTGGCAAATCATAGGGAAAGATATCCAAAAATTCAGAAACTATTGGAACTGATCCAATATCCACATTGGTCTTAGTTGTATCCACAAGTGAAGCTAAGTAACCTCAGTTACCACGATCAAGTAGGCGTTATGCCTGTAAAACAGATATGACCTTTGGTATAGGCCGTTGCTGAGATCCCCTAAACTTGAAACTAGGTCTGCCCGGAGGTAGGAATTGAACTTCCTTTCGATAACAGGCTATGTTGGCATAGTTAGCAGCCAACCAATCCATTCCTAAAATTACGTCAAAATCATGCATCCCTAGGACTATAAGCTTAGCATTCATAACACGATCTGATATCATCACTGGACAACTCTCTATCGCCTTACTAGTAGGAGAGAAGCTCCGGAAGGAGTAGAAACATATAACTCAAAACCCAATGGCACAACAGACAAAGATGCATGAGTCATAAATGAAGCATATATAAAAGAATGCGTGAATCCAGAATCAATTAATGTAAAAGATGAATGTCCTAGTACAAGTAATGTACCTGCACAGCTGCATCCGACTGCTCAGCTTCCTGGTGAGTTAATGCGAAAACTTTCCCTTTAGCTCTACCACCTGCAGCATTATTAGGTTGTCCTTGAGGAAGTAGAGGGCCCTGTCTGAGGTAATGCCCAATCTTCCCACACTTAAAACAAGCATTGTTCGCCTTAAAGCATTGCCGTCGCGGTGCTTGTTACATGTAACACATAAAGGATTTGATTTGATCATCTTTTCCATTTTGTATTGGGGGGGACCCTGATGAGAATCCTGCGATTTCCTCTTTCAATGAAATGATTGCTCTGACCGTTGTGGTGCACATGGAGGAAGAGTCTGTTCCATCAACAAAGCTGCCTCAATATGAGCTCCCACCATTTCCGAGCCTCCCCCGTCAGCATAAATGTTGCACAAACAACCTGTTGAATCTCAGAACACGGCATAAACTGGAAGATCTGCTCCAGTCTTATTATCCATTCGTCAGGCAGCAGTGGGTCGGACGAGTGACCGTCAAATTCAGGTGGTTTCAGCCTCCCGAATGTCTGGATCAACTGCTGCATATTAACCTCCGTCGTTTGTTGTTGAGCTAGGCAAGCCATAGCTGTCTGCCTTAACAACTCCAAAAATTCTTGAAACATATCCATCATAGCAACTGAAGGGTTAGCAGTAGGATCAACTGGTGCATGATTGTTGTTGTTCCTTGTAGGGGGCGCCATCGCACTGCTACGTATAAACATAATACTTACCAATGTATCATGCAAATATAACATTAACGTAATTCTAACATGCCATAATGAAACAAAACACATCATACTCGATAACTAATTAAAACACATTTAACATGCGTACCTGACTTATAATATGATGAAGGAGTAGAATGAGTGACATGCCATACTTTTTACGTAGTAAAGTCTACAGAATCTAAAATCATGGCTCTGATACCAAACTGTAACACTCCGATTCCCGAGGGTTAAACATGCTTGAAATTTAAAAATTTAAAAATTTTCCAATTCAATTAAAAATTGAGAAAATCTCCAAATTGGAAACCCTAATTTTGTCTTAATTTTTAACATTAAATAGCGGAAGCATAAAAATTATTTTAAAATAATATTAACTCATTAAACTGAAATAAATGATTCATTAAACTATAATAATGTGGAGCACAAAAATCCATATGACATGAAAGATTAAACATAAATATATGAAATAACTGAAGTCATAATTAAACTTAGAAATCATAATCGTGTTTGCTATGGCAGTCCCTCACTCCTGCTACTCACCATCATCTGCAACACAATCATCTATGGAGGTGAGTATTAAAAATACTCAGTGAGTAAATTCACATACTAATGAGTTTCACATGTCATAAATGTAAACATATAACTCATGTAAATTTATTTCACACGTTCACAGGTCACATAAAATACTTGTAACAGCACATTGATTTCGTGATTAACATATAACTTGAACTTGTACTTATATGCCAATACTTATACTTGCTTGATCATAATTCAACTAGACATACCCCTCGATTAACAACCTAACCCGAACTGTTTCACAACTTGAACTTGAACTTGTAACATGAACGTGAACATAACAGATTGGGTGTCCTGAAACTTGATGTCACTTAAGATTATCTGAATCTCAAGGACGCTAACATGAACATGGTGACATCCAACTGTATAACTTGATAACTTGATGTGAACAATCTGGTTACTTGATAACCGAAAGACATGACTAAGTCTATTTCTTGTTTACTTATCACTTTTTACTTGAATTAATATTCATATTTCACGTTATCACATATACATAAGTAAACATATAACTTGTTCATGAACATAAGCACATAACTAATACATGTATAACTCAAAATGTAATCATACATAACATGATAAATAATTTCATCATAATATGGAAAACAAATAAAATACTTGATCATAAGATTGAACATAAAGAAATAATAAAAACAATTTCGAATTATAACGCATGAACTGAATTATTATGTAAATCCACTTACTTGAATTCGCTACGAATTAAATTCAGCAACTAATGACCAAGGATCTCAGGTCACAACAAATTCATATAATATCTACAATTATTTAAATAACTAAGCGAGGTTGGGAACAGGTGGAAACCACATCGGGTGAAGATTATAAAATGGTTTAAAACGGTTCAACAAGGTTCGGGTGGTCTGAACTGGTTTGGTTCTGCTATTTTGGTCTGGTCGGGTTGAACAGGTATGGTCTGACATAGTCGGTTCAGTCGGGTCCGGTTTGACTGAACCAGGTCGGCCTGGTCTGAATGAACCGGTCCAGATCAAGTGAACCGGTTCAAAAGGAAGGGGGATAAACATAAAAGGGAGACGAAGAAGAGTGAGAGAGAGAGACGCAACAGGGGGACGAAGGAGAGAGAAACAAAACAGAGAGGGGGAGCAAGACGAAGAAGAGGGAGGGAGAGAGAGACAGAATAGAGAGTGAGAGAGGAAGGAGAGAGAGAGACAGAACAGAGAGGGGGAGACGAAGGAGAGAGAGACAGAACAGAGAGGGGGGAAGAGAGAGAGAGACATAACAGAGAGGGGGAAAGAGAGAGAGAGAGAGAGACATAACAGAGAGGGGGAGACGAAGGAGAGAGAGAGAGACATAACAGAGAGGGGGAAGGAGACGAAGAATAGGGAGAGAGAGACGCACAAGGAGGGGGGGAGAGAGAGATTGAACAGAAATCATTTACCTTGATTAATGGAGGATAATTATTGAAGAAGAAAACTAGATGAAGTAGAGATGTGCAGTCATATAAAAAGGGAAGAGAGAGCTGTATGTGGTTACAAGGATTAGTTTGAGATAACTAAAGAGAGATTTGGGGAAAATGGTTGAGAGAAAACAAATAGGGTGGCTTAGGGTGTAAGCGCATATATGGTGTGAGTGAGGGTTTAAATTACAAAAATAATCCTTTATTTATATTAAATAGATGGGCATTACAGTAAAAGATGAAACTAAATCTCCACGTTACGTACTTGTTGGTTATGTTATTCATGATAAAATCGTACCATCTTTTTTATTTGTGTGAAACTAAAAAACTGCTCAAGTTCTACCTATAGGTTGAGGGGATTTTTTTAAGCTGTTCAAATCAGATTGCATTGCAAAGTAGAAGAAAAGGGTCTTCATCTACCATTTACAAACCCAAGCACAATATCCTTTTTTCTTCATGTGGCAACAAGTCCTCAAGATGTAGAATAAAATCTAAGACTCCATAATTCCTAACAAGCTTAAGTTAAACCTCTGAAAACTTCAAAAAACAGAGCCTCCAAACTGAAATAATAGAGATAATTTTATCGTGCAAATTATAATGATTAATAGTAAGTAAATCTAATTAAAAAATGTTAATCGATATATTATGAATTAGTAGTGAAGCCAAGAATTTTTTTTACCTAATCGTCACTCTTCTACCTGAATATATAACAATTGCATTCTGTTTTTGGGGTTTGTTGGAAATCAACTAAGTTCATAAGCTCATTGATTATTAGGTTTTATACTTAAAAGATTGTGGGTCATAAAAAATACAATTACAGAAAACCATACTTTGATATTTCTTAATGTTTTATGACCTTCAGGTAAATCTTTTGTAAGATAAAGTTGATTGTCCTTTATGTATGTTTCTGTAAATTGTTCACCTTGATGTAAATAAATAACTCTCAATATATATAAATACTATGAAATATGTGACTTATGTAGAATTATTAATAGTTATTGTTTCAACTCTCATTATGTCTATACAGAAAATACTACCAACCAACCAAAATTGTCCAAGTACCTACATGACTCTATAATGACCACCCACTATGCGAAGCACGTGTCACCACCTAGTATAAATTTAAAAAAGTTGGTAATAAGTCAAAAATCAAATAATATTAAATTATGTAAATAACAATAAAAAGAAAAGATGATAAATGATTAAAATAAAAATAACAGCTTTTAAATTAAGAATATAAAAATAAAGTGAGAGCGCTGGAATGTGAGGAAAATTAAAACTTATATGTGAAAAAATTAAAAAAAAAGAGTATAAACCACAAGTTCAAATAAATAAGAAAATAACAATTCTTAATAACTAAAATAACAATATGATCCATCATGAAAAGTCAATTTCAATTTGAAAAATCATCTTCAAAGATAATTGGATGAAACATTACCATCGTGGAATATATGTTGTAATAAATAACATAAGATTGGTATATAAACATAAACAGAGTTGTGCGTGTGAATTTACTGTAAACAAATTTCCAACGTTAATTAGGCTTATTTGTTTAGAAATAAAAATAATGGATTTATTTCTCTACTTTATTGTTTGCACTTGAAAAATAGTTCTTAATTGTGATTAAGGATAAATTTGAGAGTTTGTTTAATAACAATGTAGTATTAAAAATGTTGCTTTAAATTATACATATTTGACAATGGTTGTTGTTTGAAGCATATTTTATAAGAAATCTTTAAGAAAAGAAAAAAAAACAGTGTCATCCGATTTACTCAAGGGAAACAGAGTTGCCATCACCCATTCTAATGAATAATGCCACATAACTCATATATAGAGCTTCTATTTCAAAATCCTGTCATTCTCTCTTTGATTGACCCTCTCCCTTATTATTTTACTGAAAGCTTCGTGGACTCCAAGGAATTCTCAGGCAAATGGAATTTTATCCGCATAACTTCTCATATGCAAGTAATCGTCCTACCAGTATGCCATGTTAGAGCGTTTCTTCCAGTTTGATCGGAGGAGTATAATAGTTGTACATATCGGGGGAACCAGAAAAAGATTTAATGTACGATTCAGTTTGAGAGGGTGGAGTTCGGTGAATAAGGTGGGAAGGTTTGTGTTTGGTTATTGTGGAGTTCCGGACTATTGAAAAGATCTGCTATGATAAGGAGAGATTATTATCTTACTAGTTAGTCATTTCTTCAACCTATATATTGATCTTGTTCAAACTAATTGTAATTATTCAGAAAGTGTGATAAGAGAACAATCTCTCTCTTTCTCTCTCGCTCTCTCTGCCATTCCAACTATTCAATTCCTTTATGTAGATACCCAGTTTGACACATTTTGTTCTGACTTTTAGATGAACTTGGATTTTCAATTCTTGATATTTGAAGTTTCCAAGATTTATCAATCTCTGTTGCGAACGAAACAACTGCACACGATCATCATCAAAACCCACCTCACACATGACCCATTCTATGCTACTAGATTAGTCAGATTGTATGACATCAATGGTAAGCTTTGCTCTGCCCGCCAAGTGTTCGATAAAAGTCCTAACCGAAGCGTCTATCTTTGGAATTCCGTTATTCGAGCTAATGCAAGAGCACATGAATTCAACGAGGCATTGTACCTATTCTGCAACATGCTTAGAACTGAAATCAAACCTGATAACTTTACTTTTTCTTGCTTGATACGTGCATGTACTGAGAGTTTCAATAGAGAGAGACTGAAATTTGTTCATGGACGAACCATAGCATCTGGGTTAGCATTGGACTCCATATGTTGTAGTGCACTTGTGACGGCTTACTCAAAACTAGGCCTTGTTGTTGAAGCAAGTGAAGTATTTACTAGAGTACCTCAGCCAGACTTGGTTATGTGGAATTCAATCATTTTTGGTTATGCTTCTTGTGGATTTTTGTGTAAAGGGCTACATTTATTTTCCAAGATGAGACATTTGGGGAACCAGCCAGATGGGCATACAATAGTTGGGTTGGTATCGAATTTAGCAGATTCGAGCTTGCTGAGATTTGGTAAAGGAATACATGGGTTTTGCTTGAAAACTAACGTTGATTCTAACGTCCATGTAGGTAGTGTACTTGTGAGCATGTACTCAAGATGTAATTGCATGGATTCAGCTTATTTAGTATTTAGTGGTTTATCCCAGCATGATTTGGTAACATGGTCTGCTTTGATAACTGGATACTCTCAATCTGGAGATCATGGGAAATCACTGTTATCCTTCAAGAAATTAATGAAAAGTAATAAGGCAGATTCAATTTTGATTGCCAGCATGTTGGCTACTTCTGCTCAATCATCCAAGAAAAGGCATGGGGTCGAAATACATGGATATGTTTTTAGACATGGATTTGAATCAGATGTAATGGTTTCTTCTTCTCTCATAGACATGTATTCCAAGTGTGGATTTGTCAGCTTGGGAATGAAAGTCTTCCGTTTTATGTCGAAAAAGAATGTTGTTTCATACAATGCAGTAATATCGGGGCTTGGTCTACATGGACTTGCCTCTCAGGCATTGGAAGTGTTTGAGGAGATGGTGAAGACCGGAGGATTATTACCTGATGAATCTACATTCTCTGCTCTCCTATGTGCATGTTGTCATGCTGGCCTTGTAAGAGATGGAAGGGAATTTTTCAGAAGAATGGAGATTGATTTTGGCATAAAAGCTAGAGTTGAGCATCATGTTTACATGGTGAAACTTATCGGGATGGCAGGACAGTTAGAAGAGGCTTATGATTTTATTTTGTGCTTGAAAGAACAGGTGGACTGTGGCATTTGGGGGGCGCTGTTATCTTGTTGTGATGTGTATGGGAATGTTGAGCTGGCGGAAATCATAAGGGAGAAGCTCTTAGGAAATTGTACTGCGAAAAGTGCTTACACGGTGATGCTCTCTAATTTATATGCTGGAGAGGGTAGGTGGGATGATGTAAAGAAGTTGAGGCTAAATTTGACAGAACGTGATATGGGGAAAACGCCAGGGCTTAGCTGGATTGAAGGATGTGGAGAATAGTAAAACATAATCAATCAATACATGACAGTCTTGGTGAAAACGTGTTGTCTCAAGATCAACATTTTATTTTACAATTCAAATATTGTTGGTAGTCAAAAGAACTGCTTCAATATCAAGAAATTAGCTCCTACCATGTCCATATCTTGGCCTAGCTAACATTTTACGTCCAAGAAAATAAAACCTGTTCCCAAAGAGGCTCAATTAGATCTGGAGACAGGCGAGAATGGTTACTTCCCTATGGTTCTTGTTCAGATCCCCATGTGTAATGAAAATGAGGTAAAATTTCAAATTTCTGAAAAAAATCTCTAAGAAATTTCTTTGAATCCCGTTTAAGTTTGCAAATTCTGGTTCTGATTGTTTTGGGGTTTGTTTGTTAATTAGGCCTATCAGCTATCAATTGGTGCTGTGTGTAGTTTGGATTGGCCGAAATCGAAGTTGCTGATCCAGGTTTTGGACGATTCGGATGACCTGATAACCCAAATGCTAATCAAGGAAGAGGTTGAAAAATGGCAGCAAGATGGTGCCAATATTTTGTATAGGCATAGCAATTAGAGATGGAATCTTAAATCCGTCATGAATTGTGACTATGTGAAGGACTACGAATTCGTTGCGATCTTTGATGCTGATTATCAACCCACCCCTGATATCCTCAAAAGAACAGTCCCTCATTTCAAGGTACAAAAATAAATATTTGGGTTCAAATTCAATATAAATTATCAGTCTGATTTCATTTTGTGACAAATTCAATATGTAAACAAGGATGAGAATTTACTAACAAGGCTTCAAAATATCTATTTAGCTTTCCATTTTGGGGTAGAGCAGCAAGTCAATGGCATCTTCCTTAACTTCTTTGGGTTTAACGGTGGAGGATAAAGGCTTTGGAGGATTTCGGTGGGTGGGTGGTTGGAGAGGACCACCGTGGAGGACATGGACATTGCCGTCCGTGCTTATCTTCATGGATGGAAATTCATGTCGTTTCAATATCCTCCCCGCCCCACATCTTTCCCTTTCATCGTCCCGTACCTCCTTTTTGAAAACATGATGTCAGTCACCAAGTTCAACGCAATGATCTCTGGGTTGTTTCAGCTAGGTAGTGCATACGAGTGGGTTGTAACGAAGAAATCCGGCCGTTCATCTGAGGTAGATCTGGCTTCCTTGGTTGACGAAGAGCAAAAGCTACAATGAGGCGTTTCGGCCCCGCCCAATCTCGAGGAGATGGAGGAAGAGATTCAAAAGCGGGGTTTTGTAAGGCTTCACGAAAGAAGAAGAAGCATAATAGAATATATACGAAGGAGGTAACGTTGGCTTTCCTTCTTCTAACAGCTTCGGCTCGGAGCCTTTTATCGGCACAAGTGATCCATTTCTACTTCCTTCTTTTCCTGGGGATATCCTTCCTGTTGGTTGGTTTAGACCTGATTTGGTGAGCAGGTTGAATGAAAGTTAAAACACGACGGAATTTTATCGGAAAAAACAGACGTTTGGATTGATTAAAACGAAAATGTGTGTCGAGACTGAATCAAATAACGCGCAAAGAGATGAGAAATTGTCAGCAGCTGGACTACTGCATTTCTCTTCAGATTCCAACGGTTGGATGTCGTTTTCGCCCGAAAACGAGAACTATTATGCATGAAACGAAGACGAAAAAATGGGGGGGGGGGGGGGG
>QANY01012707.1:159092-189638 GCA_003255025.1 Datisca glomerata
GGGGTAAGATTCGGAATTACAAATGCTGTTCAACAAAATGTAAGGTTCTTAAAATTTTTTCCTTATTTTGTTCGATCTGTTGTCTTGATTCGTTTGTTTTTGGGTATATTCTTTTTGTAAGAAAATATTTGTTGTTTAAACAGTAAAACAGGGGAATTTATTTTAAACATTAAACACTGAAGGAAGAAATGATAGGATTATTGATGTTAGTATAATTTTTGGTTTTTCTTTCTCCATTTTCACTTTGTTTATCATGTTGTTGATATTTTACCTGCATTTTTACTTTGTTTATAAATTTTGATCTTTTTTTGTTGTTAATGGCAGATTATAACGTTAAATATGCAACCATCCTCCTTTTCTTATTTGGAGGAACTACTTCATTCTTTTGGAAATGCAGGATGTAATTTTCTCAATATATCTAATCAACGTTTAGATAACTACTGAAAGGGCCTAAATGGCAGCACTGCAAGGACTTCATTGGGGCGGGGCTGAGGGGGTGTGTTAATTACTATTATCTTCTCAGCTTGTCAAAATCCTAAAGAACCCTTCACATTTATTTTAAGATGTTCTCATTTGTTCTTCACACTTCAGTTTTCAAGTCACTTAATGTAAGGGTTTTCCTAATTACAGTGAGTGGGTGCTTGGCAATAGAGAGGATTTGGTCAAGGATATAATTGCTGAATTACAACCGGAGAATGACGAGGAATGCATCAAATGTTTTTCCCTTTCTCCTAAGGCTGTGTTTTGGATCTGGAAATTGGTAGGGAAAAGGAAAATAACATGTGAAGGATTGCATTTCCATTGTCTCGAGTTTTTGGAATACATAGAGGAAAATAGTATGAGAATGAATTTTCCTATATTAAAACCCTCCTTCCTTTTTCTTCTATTTCCACTTACTTTTCCTCTCGTTTTTCTTTCCTTCCTATTTTTCAAGGTTCAAACATAACCTAAATTGTTGATAAAAGACGAGCCAACTACAAATTGCGTTTTTGCTTTTGGAAGCAACTAAAGTGCACTTGTTATTTCCTGCAGGAGTGGTGGACACACGTATGCATGGGAATTGGGACCATCCGATCCCCATTCAAACTGGCACCTTGGAATGCGAGGCACACGACATCGTGCTGCAATGTGGCGTGTATGGCACAGGATTCCTTTATTGGGGTGCCAACTGTTATGAGAAGGCAACTAGTCCCAGTGCGGAGGTATATGCATCCCTCTATTGGTTTCAGGAACCTTTAATTATGTTATTCTAATTTATGAACAATATCATATATCTGTGTATCTCTTTGCAAAAATATTCTAATTTCTGAACAATATCGCATATGTGTGTATCTCTCTGCATAGATAAGGTTTAGGCGAGGGCTTCCTCCGGGAGATGGAGTTCTTTTTTACCCTGGTGAGGTGTTTTCATCTTCGCATCAACCAGTCGCCTCAGTAAGGCTAGAGCGCCTTCTCAGTGGCTTGCAGGTGAATCAAACTTTAAGTATGAACGATGTTTGGCATTTGCTGCAAGACAAATGCTCTAAAAAATCAAAATTTCAGATATTATTTATACCAGTGAAAATGGAGATTGTACATCGTACCAGTGACAAATCATGTTTGGCTCTTGAGTCTCACTTTGCTGCCTGACTCTTTTTTTTGCTTTCACAGTTGTACAGGAGGGGTTTTTTGTTTAGTGGTTTTCACAGTTGAGCTCGCGATATATTAAACCGAACTGTGAATGCATTCAAACCACTAAATATCTAAAGAACATTTTTGAATAAAAATGCTTCAAAATAAACGAATGCTTCATACGATGCTGGATATGAGATTTTTTCATCTAAAACAATGTCAATTCACTATGAAAAAAATATATTGTCACTCTCAAACACACCCTTAGGATTGGAGGTTGACCTTTTCTCATCCTGAGAAAAAAATATTGACCTTTTCGGATGCCCTCTGTATTTATCTCTGGCAAATCAAAAAGTCAACTAACGACTGAAAAGCTTTTTTTATTTAGAAAAAATAACAAAAAAATGATGAAAGTAAATAATTTGTTTACCAGAGTTACTCATACGTGAAAAATATTTACCTTATTTTGGCTATCTTTGTAATAAAAAAGTTTTCTAAACATTTTATAATTTGAGCTGAAAATTTATTCAATTATGCAATTCCCCTTGTTATTTATGCATGTATTGGACCTTAAGTTACTATGTCGAGTGTATTTTTTATTTTTTAAAATAGAAGAGCAGTAGTTATATTGATTTGTTAAAATAAATGTTTTTATCCCTTTGTGTATTTTAATTAATAAATTTAGTATGCTATATTTTAAGAAGATAAAATAGAATTCGTTCGATATATAAAATAAATACATAAATAACCAATTAATTCACACGACAATGTCATAAAGAAGGGTAATTAAGGAGTAAGAAACCATATAGATAAAATGATCGAAAAAAGTTTCTCCAATCTTAACACTTAAATATATGTTATAGACTAAAGATAAAGATATTTGATTATTATTTAGAATAAGTCTAGAACGATTAAAATTACTCAATTATTTATTTAGTCAGAACTTTTTCTTCCGCTTTTTCAAAGATGTGACCTCATGGTTAGGGCATGGAAAATTATTTTTCCATGTCGTTTGTGTCATGAACATAGTTAATTTAGGGACAGTAAAAAGATAGAATATTTTTCAAGATCAATTATGGATTGAAGCATAAAAAAATTTGAAGCAAACTTAGTGTTGCATGAAAATTTTAACCCCTTTTTATATGTATCTTTTCTCATTAATTGCAACATCATATAATGCTTATACATGTAATCTACTATTTTTTTGCATCATCAATTCCACTTTTTCACTCATTCAATTTGCTTATAATGTATTTCTTAAAATGGGTGTTTGCTTTGAAAGCACTTTAAGCATTCAAAACACTTGATATCTAAAGAACATTTAAGTATTTAAAAACATTTTTAACAAAAAAATATATATTAAGATTTTTCCCAGAAAAAATGCTTCAAATTAAACAAATGCTTCATACGATGCTGGATATGAGAATTTTTTCAGCTAAAACAATGTCAATTCAATATGAAAAAAATATTGTGACTCTCCAACACACCCTAGGATAGGAGGTTGACCATTTGTCATCCTGAGAGAGAATAAAGAGAGTGTATTACTGTGTGATCATTCTTACCCTTAAATCTAAAGCATTTAGCTGTTTTTTGATCAAATGAAGGTTTTAGCTGTTGATGGTAACAAAAGTCTAAAATGCTTGAAAAGCTTAAACGAGTACTCCATCTGGATGGTAATATGTAAACAACAACATTGAACTTGAAGGACATGACTAAATCTCATTAGTCATTTCCTCTGAGTTTGAATTTCCAGGTGGGTAGTTGAGTAGGCTGCCCTCTGTTTCTTGGATCACTGACAAATAAAATGTTCAATTTACCAGGTCATTATATTAAAAAATGACCTAAAAATTATAATTTATACAAATGATCAAATTTTATAACGACACATCTTTAAAACTCAAAAAACATTATAAATAGACGAGATTGCCTTCATTAATAAATGATCTTATTCGCTTAACAACCCAGCACAAAATTTTATTCGCGTAACAATATCAGCCTAAAATGTTACGTAGTTTATGGATATACTCTCTATGGTATATAATAATAAATTATGTTATGTGTATTCATCGTAGTATATTTTAACATACTATCAGTATATCATAGTATATATTATTATATTTTTATATATCATCAGTATATCATCGTGTATCTATAGTACATTCTTATATACTATTCAAATAAAATATTCTTATATACTATTAGTATACTCTTATATACCATATGATACCTTACTCCTTCCCACACCCAAGCCCGGCCTCTCCTCTTCTTCTTCATCCTCTCGCTTGAAAACCAAAAATAGAGGGAGGAAGAGAATTGTTACTTAAAAAAAGGAAGGAAGATTCAGCAATTAAAAAAGGCAAAACCGACTCCGGCAATCAAAAATAAAAAAGAACGAGGACAGAAACTGAGCAATCATAATTCAATAATCAAAAGAATGATTCAAAAATCAAAAATAAAAAAGACTAACAAAACTAGAATTTTAATTCCCTAATCACTTAGGGATTGAGTAGGAAAAACGAATGATTGGTAGGAAACCGCACAAATTTTCGCGAAGATGAAACCCTAGGTATTGTCGCGAAGAGCAACAAAAAACATGAGGTACAACTGAAGAAGAAGGAAAAAACGTGAAGAAGGAAAGACGTGAAGAAGAAGGGTGTGAAGAAGAAGGAAAAAAAATTTAAAACACAAATCAATTAAAATTAGGGTGTAAAGATAAAATAACAAAAAAAATTAATTATTTGATTTTTCTCTTCTCTATTTCAGCCATATGTGCAAAATAACAAAAAAATGACATTATACAAAAACAAACTAAAACTTGATTAAACCCATAATTTTCCCCAAATAGAAAAATTTATAGAAAATGAGAAAGTCAATTTTCCAGCTCAAACTGTAAAAATAGTTGAAAACTTTTTTTCTTGCAAAAATAACTAAAAAAAAGGCTGAAGTAAATAATTTATTTATAAAATTTCGGCCGTTTTTTTTTATATTTTGAGTTAGAAAGTTGATCTTTTTTTAGTTCTCCCTATATTTAGGCATGAATCAGACCTTTTTAACTAGAAAGCACATAGACTTTATTAGGGGTGAAAATTATTTACCGAACTGAATCAAACCAAAAATGATTGGTTCGGTCGATTCTTTATATGTGTTCAGTTCGGTTAGGTTTCAGGAAAATGAGAAAAAATTGAAGTTTTGGTTTGGTTCGAAATTTTGATGGTTTTCGAACCGAAACATTAAATCTATATTATTTTTATATAGATAATTACATATCAAACCGAACCAAACCGAAACTTTAATTTTATATTATTTTTTCAATTTAAAAATAAATTTTAATTAATAATATCGAACCGAAAAATTGAATCGAATCAAAACTCACAGTTTACGTCAAAAAATGATCGAACCGGACTATGAACACCTATAAACTTTATTTCATGTTGAAGAAAAAAAAATTGCATGTGCCTTGTTTAAAGATTGACCCGTTTATATTTCTTTTTGGGTTTGCTTTCCCTCTCTTTCTATCTTTCTATCCCTGTATTGAATTAGTACTCAATGAGCTTTCTTCACAAATAGAAACCCCACAATACCATAATGACAAAGGAGAAAAAAGAAAAAAGAAATAAAGAAGAAAATGCATGTAACACAATCAAGTTTCAACTTATAGACCTTTTGCATCTGAAAATTGGAATTGGAAAAAGGAAAGAGATAAAAGCAAGTAACGGGTAATCAAACTTATAATGATTACTTATGGATCTGTATCCCCTCCTTTCTTTTTGACATTGTGCTGCCCTCACAACCTTACAGCTGTATATGGTTTTGCACAGTCTGAAGTATGAGAGGAGAGAATCAAAATCTCATCACAGATGTAAAAGTCTTTCTTTAGCCTAAAACCCACTCAGATTCATCTTCCACCCAATAATTGGTATCATTAAAGCTTGAACTTATAAGTTGTGGCATATCTTTTCTTACTTTCCCACACTCATACTATCTTCTTGTATACAAGTGCAGGCCTTGTCCTTTAAAGATCTGTCTCCTTTTAAGTTTGAATATTATTGAATATAAATAACTCTTTGCCATACTCTTTGATATTGAAACTAAAAATTTAACCTAATTTTATGATACAGTATACACGTTTTTTTAAAATCAATCGGAACGCATGTTGAGATACTCACCGTTACAAAAAAAAAAAAAAAAAAACATCATTAATTTAACTTTTATATAATTTTTTATTTTATTTTAAAAGATCAATAAATAATTCTCTACACCAATTGAACAACCTGTTTCTTACACGCCTCTTAATAAAAAAAATTGAAACAATTTTTTACAAAATTCTTATGGAAAACAACTCCCAAACAGGTCCTTAAGTTTTCACTAAATCTATTTACTACTATGCAAAACTTTTAAGATTTAAGAGTTCGTTCAATTTATTTTCTTGAAGGCATATAAAGTTTTATTGTACTTATACATAACATCAAGTTCTGATTAGTTTTTGTTACTTACGAAAATACTTAAAGCTTTCCACGGAAGCTTAATGATGAGGATAACAATTCAAACTTAAAGTAAGATGAGATCCAATTAAAAAAATTAGACAAAAAGTCAATTTATGTTCGTATTTGCATAATGAAATTGCGGGTTACATGTCTGTCTTTCCAAATTAAAATAAAAAGCACTAATAACGGTGACTGTAAAAATAAATAAATAAATAAATAAAACTCTGTGATGGTAAAAGCATACGGGCCACGTCAACATCTGAACGGTGCAGACGTGGGACCCATAATTGCGGTAGCCCAGTCAAGATAGAAAGAATGCAGTCACTTTCAAACAAAAAAAAATGCAGTCTTGAACTCTTTGATTTTGGTCATCATGCTAAGCTTTGAATAAAAGAATGGTGGGCCTTTTCTCCCCTTGCGTAGCTGTCATGTTGATCTGTAACGTACATGAAATTATATGGATGATGATGGTGTTCAAACAGGGGCTAAAATCTCTCATTGGCTAAATTAGGCACTTTGAGTTTTCGTTCTAGAAATACGATTTGGGGAAATTATTTAAAATAGTAATTTAGAATAAGTGTTATAAGTAGCTTTTGAATCGTAATAGTTTGAAGTTAGTCTTGATATTTTGCATGTTTTTTTAATAAGAAATATGAATTTCATTACTACTTAATAAGAAATAAAATTTAAAGTTAGAGTCTCTTTTAATCAGGAAGCATGGCTTGAAACAAACTAACAGTTGTTATAATGGAGAAAAACTTTATCTGTAATAATCTTAACACACATTAACAGGCTCATCAATCAAAATAAAGATAGCAGAATTATAATCATATAACTCTTTAAACACCTCCTTAACAGACACACAATTCTCAAACACGTCAATTTTACAAAACGACCCAACCTCAAAGTTGAAGATTTCAATCTCTAAATTCAGCAGAAATAAAGATTTCATGGTTCTAATCCCTTTGCTGCACAAATTGCCTAAAAAATGGAAGAATGAGGATTTTGCATAAGTTATAAACCATCATTTAAAAGAGAGAAGAATTTATCCTTACATACTATCGATAACTATGATGTACATGAAAAAATTACTATGTGCAACAAGGGGATTGAGTACAAGGACTCCTAACACAACAAACTTCTACGAAAATTAAGGATCTAATATGTATAGTCAAAATGTTGCCGTAACATTTTTCAGTATTTATAACAAAAATTGCAGTAAATGATAAAGTTTAGACTCCTATTAGAATTTGTCAAGTTTTTTATTTTCCTAGAGTTCTGTAAATTTTACACTTTATTAGTTAAATCATTTTAACTTTAAATATCTACCCATGATTTTAATTCAAACATAAGTATAGGTTTTTTTGTACTTCCAGGTTTTCTATGATTTTTTTATTCGCCTACATATTTCTGATCCCTTAAATTAAGCGATTTATATCTAGTTATATTTTAAAGTTAGTTTTACTTCTATGATTTTGTAATTGTTATTAAATATCCTATATTTTAGGGATATCCTATATATATATATATATATATATATATATANAATAAATTAGATTTATGCCTTTTTCTTTTATTTCTGATTTTTTTTTACTTTTGTTCCTATATTTATGGCTAGAAAAGGGAGGTATATTAGAACTCCTATTGTTCCAGTTATTTAAGGTATCATATTCATATTTGTACGGTAGTTTTTTAAATTTCGTTTTGTGTACGGTTGTTTATCACGTGACACAGGTTATTTATCATACAATTAAGGTAACATCAGCTTCCTATGCAATGTACCTTAAATTTTTTTCTTTATTATTGATTTTTTTGGATGTAAATATATAGACACTGATAATATGTTATGTTAATACATAATCATATTATGTTCATAATAATTGAATATTACATTATTATTCAAGAGGATTTCTAGAGAGATAATGTCTCATCTCTTTCTAGAGATCCCATTTTCTAACTCTAGTGTCGTTGGGTTCCCCTTATTGTCTTCCCCCGAGCCTGGCCCTGAGCTCTGATAAGCTTAGGGCTGGGCTCCCGATTCTATCTGATATAGGTTGTTGGGATTGGGTTTTATGGATGTTTTCTGGTGCTAGTTTCTCTGATAGTGGGCCTTGGAGATTCATGCGTGGAAAAAGGAGCTTCGCCTTTATTGCTTATGTTCTGAGCAGTCGTAAAACGGGTCACTAGCTTCTCTTCCATGAGGAACGATGCAGATCTAGTCGTGGTCATGGGTTCTATTCATCCTCAAAATGTCACGGGTGTTGGATATACTAAAGGAAAGAGAAGTCAAAAGAAAACGTGTGAATGAAAGCGTGTGATGTGAAATAGAGTGAGATTTAGTCCCAGATTGGAAACTCAAGGAAAAGATGTTGGGTTTATAAACCCAACTCTCATGCCTTGGGGTTAGCCCCAAGGGGCACCACACATTTTATGGGGAAGGAAAGACTTAGATGGCACATGATCCTCCCCTCACACGCGCGCGCCGCCGTCCTGCCGGCCGGCTCAGTTCGGTTCAATCTGGTCCAGATCAAAGAATTATTTTTTGGACAAAATTTCTTCTGATTATTTACTTGGAAAGGAAGGCTTAGAGCTTTGAATTTGTAAAAGCTAAACAAATATCTCCATAGAATCTGTGCTGGATTATCTACAGAAGATAATTAGACAATCAATTATCTCCATTATCCCCATTTTTGTGCATGACCTTATCAGCACTAACCAACATTTTTGACTTACTCCCCAAGTTGTCCGCGTTTTTAGAAAGGCAGTATGTGAGCATACAAAGTGAGTTCATTTTTATCACCAATAGAAACCTCATTTCATCACCATTATCAAACATCTGCATATTGAGAGAGAGATACAAAGAGTTCAGAGAGAGTCTTAGTAATTGGTTGATATACTCAGGTTTAGATCATTGTATCATGTAAAGGCGATTCGTCGTAGTCTCCAAGCACCTTGTGGAGGACGACTATTCATCTTTAGGACATTGCTAACAAGCAATCCTCAATCTTCATCTAATTCTGCTTTAATTACTGAAATTTCATATGTATTTGTGTTTTCTATTTATTTCCTATTTCCGTGTATGAGTTCTAATATTTTTCATTGTAATCGTTTCTGTTGCGTTTAAGTTGTATTCGTTCCATTTCATTGTATTGTTGGTTTATAAAAGCATCTTGTTCCAGTTCAATGGAGTGCAATAATAAGAGTACTAATGTACTTAAAATTTAATATGAAGTACGGACTGCACTACTAAACCCTATCCACCGGTGTTAGAAGGCTTTAGTGATACTAACTAGGTATCATGCAGTTTAGAGACTAAATGTACTAGTGGATATGTTTTTACCCTAGGTGGTGGAGCTATCTCATGGAGGTCTCCTAAGAAGACCTGTATAGCTCGTTCAAATGTGGAATCAGAATTCATAGTTTTGGCCAAGGCTTGTGAAGAAGTAGAATGGCTCAGAAATTTCTTAGAAGATATTCCGGTGTGGCCAAAACCAGTGTCAGCAATATGTGTCCACTGTGACAATATGGCTACAACCTTTAGAGTGAAAACTAATGTGTATAATGGTAAGTCTAGGCATATCAGACGAAGACATAATACCATTAAGCAGTTGCTCTCCAATGGGATGATTTCCTTAGACTTTATAAGGTCAATGGAGAATCTTGTTGACCCTCTAACCAAAGGTTTGTCAAGGGAACAAATAAAACAAACATCGAGGGAGGTGGGCTTAAAACCTATTCAATGAATCATTCAGGTGAGAACCTAACTTAGTTGCTTGGAGATCCCAAGATCTAAGTTCAATAGGTGAACTGGCAGGAAGGGTTTATGTAACACACAAAGAAACTTTGTTTCTTTCCATTCCTATGATCTAATGAAAGTGTGTTGTTTGTCGACGATAAAATGGTATACTTAGTATTTAATGACGTTGATATCTTGCTTACAAGAGGAGTATAGACAGAATACTCTTAATCACCGCCGCCATCCTTCCAGGCGACGGGTTCGGCTCGGCTCGGTTTTGTTCGGTCTGGATCAAAGAATTATTCTTTTGACAAATTTTTTTTTTATTATTTACTTGGAGAAAAAGTCTTGGAGCTTTGAATTTGTCAAAGCTAAACAAATATCTCAATAGAATCTGCGTTGGATTATCTGCAGAAGATAATTAGAAAATCAGTTATCTCCATTATCCCCATTTTCGTGCATGACCTTATCAGCATTAACCAACATTTTTTACTTGCTCCCCAAGCTGTCCACGTTTTTAAAAAGGCAGTGTGTGAGCACACAAAGTGAGTTCGTTTTCATCACCATTAGAAAACATTTGTATATTGAGAGAGAGAGAGAGATACAGAGAGTTCTGAGAGAGTTTGAGTAATTGGTTATTTTACTCAGGCTTAGATCGTTGTATCTTGCAGAGTCAATTTGTCTTAGTCTCCAAGCACCCTGTGGAGAGCGATTATTCTGTTTAGGACATTGCTCACGAGAAATATTTGACTTCATCTAAGTCTGCTTTAATTATTGAAATTTCAGTTGTATTTGTTTTTTCTATTTATTTTTGTATTTCCATGTATGAGTTCTGATAATTTTCGTTGTAATCATTTTTGTTGTGTTTAAGTTGTATTCGTTCCATTTCACTGTGTTGTTGGTTTATGAAAGCATTTTGTTCCATCATTACGAACAACAATCTAAAGATAATAATTATGGAACAATCTGTTGGAATCAAGACTTTGCACGTTGAGGGACCTGAGAAGTTCAAGGGGGACGACTTCAAACCATGGTAATAGAAGATGGTCTTCTATCTGTCCACTCTCGATCTAGCACATCTGTTGATGGGCGATATTCCCCTTACTCCGAAGGAAGGACAATCGGAGGAGCTGGCATCAGCACGGGAAGCCTGGATTCATTCGGACTTCATTTGCCAAAACTATATCTTGAACAGTTTGGTAGAAACCTCTATAACGTCTACTCCTCGTTCAAGATGGCAAAGGAGTTGTGGTAGGCCTTGGAGAAGAAATACAAAACTGAGGATACCGGGATGAAGAAGTTTATCGATGAGAAATTCCTGAAAAATGATATGGATGATAAGAACACAGTAATCAGTCAAGTGGAGGAGTTGCAGATCATCTTCAACAACATGAAGGTCGAGGGGATGATCGTGAATGAACCGTTCCAAGTCGCGTCCATCATTGAGAAGCTGCCGCCGTGATGGAAGGACTTCAAGAACTATCTAAAACATAAGCGTAAGGAGCTTAGCATGGATGATCTGATTGTTCAGCTGAGGATATAGGAGGACAACCAAAAAAAAAGAAAAAAAAAGTAATATGATGGAGATAGATGATCTATGTGCTATGATTTATGAGATCAGTGTGGTCGCTGACACCAAGCAAGGAATGGTGGGTTGACACTAGTGCGACGAAGCACATGTGCAGTGACCGAAATGTTTTTTCAACTTATATAGAGGTTGAAAAGGATGAAGTTCTCTATATGGGGAACGCCTTAGAAGCTGCTGTTAAGGGAAAGGTAAAGGTTGTGCTGAAGTTGACATCCAGAAAACAACTCACTATCATGGACGTCCTACATGTGCCTGAAATTCGTAGGAATTTGGTTTCAAGATCTCTTTTATGTAAGAGTGGATTTAAACTTGTCTTTCATGCTTGCAAGTTTATTCTGACTAAGGGAGGGATGTTTGTTGGGAAGGGTTATAGTTCTGATGGTCTTTTTAAACTTAATTCGTCTCCTGTAACTCCTACTATTATTAATAATAATTTTGTTTCTTCTGTTTATATCAATGAACTGTCTAATATTTGGCATGCTAGATTAGAACATGTTAATTTTAGATCCTTACAACGAATGATTATTTTAGAACTTTTGCCTCGTTTTACTCTAAGAAAAGGAAATAAATGTGAAATATGCGTAGAATCTAAATTTTCAAGTAAATCATTTAAATATGTAGAAAGAACAAATGTCTTACTTGATCTGATACATAGCGATCTATATGATTTAAAATTAACACATAGTAGGAGAGATAGAAAATACTTTGTTACATTTATTGATGTTTTCAGTATATATTGCTATGTATATCTGCTTCATTCAAAGAATGAGACTTTGGATATGTTCAAACTGCTTAGATCTGACCGAGGTGGAGAGTATGACTCCACTATGTTGTCTGAATTCTGTGCTCAGCATGGAATTGTGCATCAGACTACTGCAACTTACACGCCTCAACAGAATAGGGTGGCTGAAAGGAAGAATAGAATTCTGAAAGATATGGTGAACTGTATGTTGAACAATTCTTGAGTACTCCAAAAATTGTGGGGGGAGGCCTTGCTTACAGCAAACACCATACTTAACAGGATTCCACATCAGAAGACCAACAAGTCTCCTTATGAAGAGCGAAAAGGGAAGTTATCTTCTTATAAAATCCTAAAAGTGTGGGGGTGTCTCGCAAAGGTACAAGTACTATTTTCACAAAGAGTAAAGCTTGGACCTAAGACGATAGACTGTGTTTTCACAGGATATGCATTGAACAGTGCTGCATATAAATTTATGGTTATTAGATCAGAGATTTCTGATATAAGTACCAACATTATTATGGAGTCTGTCGATGCTGAATTTTTTGATAATATGTCTCCATTTAAGGAAGGAAGACATAATTAAACTGCCAAATGAGTTTTAGAAGAAAGTTCTTCTAAAGCTCAGATTGATGAAGAATTTGAACCTGAGCTTAAAAGAAGTAAAAGAGTTAAATCAAGTATCTCATTTGGTCCAGAGTTTCTAACATACCTGACAGAGGCCGAACCTCAAACCAATAAGGTGGCAATGTTTAACCCTGATGCTCCTTTTTGGAAGGAAGTAGTTGATAATGAGATAGAATCCATTATGCAAAATAACACATGGATGTTGGTAGATCTCCCTCTTAGGAATAAACCAATAGGCTGTAAATGGATCTCAAAAGAAAGGTGAGAGCTGATGGAACTATTGAAAAGTACAAAACTCGGTTGGTAGCTAAAGGATACCTATAGAAGGAATGAATAGAATCTTTCGATACCTATTCTCTAGTGATAAGAATTACATCTATCAAGATGTTGATTGCACTAGAAGCTTTGGATACTTTGGAAATTCACCAAATGGATGTAAATACTGCTTTCTTAAATGGAGAATTTGACGAAGAAATCTACATGGAATAGCCCGAAGGGTTGATGGTTAAAGGCTAAGAACGAAAGGTCTGTAAACTCGTTAAATCTCTTTATGGATTAAAACAAGCGCCAAAGTAATGGCGCGAGAAGTTTGATCATACAATGTTATCTAATGGATTTAAGATAAATGAGTGTGATAAATATGACTACATTAAATGTACTAATGATAAATTCATCATAGTATGTTTATATGTAGATGACATGCTTATAGTGGGATCGAATAAGGATATAATATCTTCTACTAAGAAGATGCTTAATTCTAATTTTGACATGAAAGACTTAGGTCAAGTAGATGTTATTCTTGGAATTCAAGTAAAGCGAACTGAAAATGAATATATCCTTACCCAATCCATTATATAAAAAAGATTTTGAAAAGGTTTAGCCAATATGAAAGCAAACCTACAGTAACTCCGTTCGACCCAAACTATAAGTTGAGGATAAATAATGGAGTTGGAATATCTCAATTGGAGTATTCACAAATAATTGGGAGTTTAATGTATATCATGAATTGCACAAGACCTGATATAGCCTATTCAGCAGGAAAGTTGGCAAGATATACGAGTAATCCTGGATGTGATCATTGGAGTGCATTAATAAGAGTACTAAGGTACTTAAAATTTATTATGAAGTACGGACTGCACTACTTAACCTATCCACCGATGTTAGAAGGATTTAGTGATACTAACTGGATATCAGGCAGTTTAGAAACTAAATCTACTAGTGGATATATTTTTACCATATGTGGTGGAGCTATCTGATGGAGGTCTACCAAGCAGACCTGTATAGCTCGTTCAACTATGGAATTAGAATTCATAGTTTTAGACAAGGCTTGTGAAGAAGCAGAATGGCTCAGGAATTTTTTGGAAGATATTCCGGTGTGGCCAAAACCAGTGTCTGCAATATGTGTCCACTGTGACAATATGGCTACAACCTTTAGAGCAAAAAATAAAGCGTATAATGGTAAGTCTAGGCATATCAGACGAAGATATAATATCATTAAGCAGTTGCTCTCCAATGGGGTGATTTCCTTAGACTTTCTAAGGTCAAGGGAGAATCTTACTGACCCTCTGACCAAAGGTTTGTCAGGGAACAAATAAAACAACCATGGAGGGGAATTTGCTTAAAGCCTATTTAATGAATCATTCAGGTGGGAGCCTAAACTAGTTGACTGGAGATCCTAAGATCTAGGTTCAATAGGAAAACTGGCAGGAATGGTTCACGTAACACACAAAGTTTCCCATTCCTATGATGTAATGAAAGTGTGTTGTATGTCGACGATAAAAGAGTATACTTAGTATTTAATGACGTTGATATCTTGCTTACAAGAGGAGTATAGACAGAATACTCTTAATCATCGTCATCTATGTGAGAGTAGAAGTGGGGTCGTTTCTATGAGAGGTCTGAATGGCTTAACCTCTCTAAAGCAATCATGAACGCGAGGTATGGTCAGGACCAAAATAAACAAAATCATATGAACTCAAGATGTATTAAGATGAGATATGTGTGAAATTTTTTGTCTCAGTTTATCTTAAAGGAAGTTCAATTCAAGAACGTTGTTCACTATTCTTCATAATAAAATCGATAAATTCTCACTACGGAAGGTTCAAGTCCAGAAGACATCTCTCCCGATGCGTATCTCGTCTGCTCTTTCTCATGTTGTTGTCTAGCTAGGGGCACCCCACATTTTGTGGGAAGGGGGGACCTAGATGGCACATGGTCCTCCCTCACATGCGTGCACCGCCGTCGCCGTCCGTTCGGCCAGTCGGCTCTGCTTGGATCAGTTCAGTCTGGTCTGGATCAAAGAATTATTTTTTGAACAAAATTTCTTTTGATTATTTACTTGGATATGAAGGCTTGGAGCTTTGAATTTGTCAAATCTAAACAAATATCTCCATAGAATCTGTGTTGATTATCTGCAGAAGATAATTAGAAAATCAATTATCTTTCTGTGCATGACCTTATGAGCACTAACCAACATTTTTTACTTGCTCCTCAAGCTGTCCACATTTTTAAAAAGGCAGTGTGTGAGCACACAATGTGAGTTTGTTTTTATCTTTATTAGAAACCTCGTTTTCATCACCATTATCAAACATTTACATATTGAGAGAGAGATATAGAGAGTTTTGAGAGAATCTGAGTAATTGGTTTCTATACTCAGGCTTAGATCATTGTATCATGTAGAGGCAATTCGTCGTAGTCTCCAAGCACCCTTTGGAGGATGATTATTGTCTTTAAGACATTGCTCATGAGCTATCCTTGATCTTCATCTAATTCTGCTTTAATTATTGATTTTTCAGTTGTATTTGTTTTTTATATTTATTTCTATATTTGCGTGTATGAGTTTTGATAATTTTCGTTGTAATCGTTTCTGTTGCATTCAAGTTGTATTCGTTCCATTTCATTGTACTGTTGGTTTATGAAAACATTTTGTCCCATCACGATGAAATGGGCTTCCTCTCCGTTGTTGACGTTGCTCATCATCTTCTACCTCTTGTACCTTGTGATGATTTGAGGTTCAGGCTTCTGCTCTAGTGGTTCATGGTAACTGTGTCTACGCATTTTCCAATTTTTAAATGTGGTGTTGTTGTATCGATGCTAGCCTAAATCGAGCCAGTAGAGGTTTTATGCACCTTTGATCCAACCTTAGCCAATAGTGATTCCGACGAGGTCTTTCTATTGGTCGTAGAGTGGTATCGGTCGTTGCTCTATTTTGGATGTTGGTTTGCTTAGCATTTGTGCTATTATGCCAGTTTATTGGTAGCTTGTTATGGTATACCTTGATTTTCGTTGAGGTTATCAGTTAGATGATTTTTAGATAGGTTGTGATGGTAAGGTAGTTTGTTCTAGGTAGGTGTAGATTTTCCTTGCTTTAATTTGCTCTATGTAATTCTTCTAGTTTTGGTGTTCCTTCTATATCAGGGATGCGGTGTAACCCTCAATTTATTTTTGTCATGTTTGTCTCATTGGTTTGCAGTATAATGTGAGATGTATTATTTTTTATATGACCTTGAGCCTATACACTGTAATTCGTGTTGTATACATGAGATATTCCCCTCGTATAAGTGTATTTTTTGATCGAAATACATTTATCTTTTGACCAAAAAAATATCACATCATTCAAAATATTATAACCAAGAAAATTATACATACACTTTAATATTAATACTAATACATAATTACATATAGATAAAATTTACACATTTAAAAAACGTATATGAGCAAGTGAAAATTACCTATGAAGCCACGCGAGGAGGGCAGGACCAATCGAGAAGGAGAGTGCGGACTGCCATTGTGGCATAACGGGAACAATCAATCTAAGTCGTTGATCCTATTATGCCCACCTAACGGTCTAGGTTTAATCGGTTGTCGATGTAGATAAACTAAATCTGATTTTGATAAGCTCTATCCTAAAAAATATTCTATTTAATATCTGTTTTTAAGGGATGTAGTTAAATTTTATAACTAATTAAGAGCCTATAAATATATTCCACTTGTAAATTCATTCATTCAATACAAATCGAGCAAATACTCATATATTCTTGAGAATTCTCTATCTCTACTTTTTGTTTTTCATTTTATTTTCTTAGTGTGAGAAAATTTTCCTTACATTTTGGTACTTTCATTGAGAACTGAGAGTTCCACTCGAGGTTATAACCAAATATGTCTCGCAGTAGATCGCATGTTGTATGGTAAATGGCAAACGACGCTAATGCGATCGTCAACCCCCCAGATCAGCCCGCACAGTTGACAGGAGTACGTGATATGATCCAGACCATTTTGATTGGGATGCAAGGTATGGAGAGTCATAATAGTGAATCCCTACGGAATGCAAGGCAAACCGTGCAGTAACATATCACTACGTTGCAATGGGAGATAGCAGAGACAAGAGTAGAAGTGAGCCAAATGACTGTGGTGCGGGAACGGGAAGTGGAAAACCAGAAAGAGGAAGAGAGAGAACGGGCACACCAACAATCGAAGCCGATAGCTAGCCATAATGCCTGTCATGAGGGAACGAAAGGCACTTCACGTGACAAAGGATAAGGAGTCAGAGATGGGAACGGGGCCGCATAGCCAATAATAGAACGTGTAGTAGAAAAGATGCTAGAACGAAAATGCTTGAGACGAGAAAGTTGGGAGCTGACGGAGTTGCGGGCCTGAAGACTTTAACCCGCTCCCCCTTATGTCTGAAAGTTTTGGCCGTTGCTGTGCCAAAAATGTTCATGGCCCCTAAGTTCAAGTGTTATGAAGGAAAGTCAGATCTTGTAGACCATCTCCGTCATTTCAAGCAAGTAATGGCACTTCATCAACATGAGGATGAACTGATGTGCTGGATGTTCCCAACTAGTCTGTACGGGAACACATTAAAGTGGTATCAATATCTACCCCCTTGCTCAATTGATAGTTTTACTAGAATATCTTTTATTTTCTTAAAGTATTATTCCACCTACCAGATGATGATGGAAGATTCTGAATACATTTTAACGATCGTAATTTAAATGGAGAATTGTTACGAGATTACACCCATCGCTTCAAGGATGAAATGGCGAAAGTGGAAAATTATGTTGGTCGTGTGGCCAGACTGGCATTTAGACACGGTTTAGATCCCAACTCCCAACTATTCGAGGATCTATCCAAGAGTAAAGCCCTCACGATGGCAGAAACTTTTCGCAGGGCGCAAACATACATAACTTTGGAGGATGAGAGAAAAAGTATTCAAAAGCTGATTAAGCAGTAGATTTAGTGCAGCGTAAGGATGATGGTAGCACGAGAATGGGAAAGCGGAAAGCTGAACATTTAGAAAAGAAGACGGGAGAGAATGAGGGCGACTTCGAAAAAAGGCCAAGACTAGCTGGAGGACTCCACGCCAGGGACAAGGTCTACACCCCACTAACCATCCCAGTAAATCAGATTCTTGAGGTTATCAAGGATAAACCATGGCTTAGACGACCACATCTGATTATGAAGGAGTTAAGTTAGAGAGATAAGGAAAAGTATTGTCGTTATCATCGGAGTGCATGCCATGAAACCAGGGATTGCTACCAATTGAATGACTATAGTGAAAAGCTTGTTCAAGAAGGATATTTGAAGGAGTTTGTCCTGAGACGAGACCAACCGAAGAGGGACGAAAATGAATAGCGCACTAGAGAAAAGGAACCACTAAGTATAGTTGATACAATTATTGTCTTGACAGAGTTAGAGGGTACAACGATGAAATAAAGGAAGATATATTGCAAAAAGTTGGCTCTCGAAGTAAATGATGACCAAGGGATACATCTAGAAGTTTACCAATTATTTTTAATGAGGAAACCAGTAGGCATGATGAACATAATGACGCATTGTTGATCACCACTCAAATTGGAAATCGTTTGCTACAGAGAGGATGAATGATGTGCGATTAATATACACATCCACTCGACACTTGAGAAGATAGCCATAGATGTCCCGAAGCTGCACGGTGTGGGACAACCACTCATTGCGTTCAACGGAACCATAATGTATTCAGAAGGGACTATCACTTTTGGTGCGGGAGGACCCGTTCAACCACATCACTGATTTGGGGTCATTGACACACGGTCTCCCTATAACGCAATTCTGGAGAGAACATGGATTCACAATATGAGAGTTGTCCCGTCAACCTAGTACCAAACCTTCAAATATCAATCACCAGATGGGGTATAGACCATTATATGGGATCAAGCGTCAGCCATATGCTGCACAGCCTCGGTACTTGATTCTATGAAGAAGAATGACTTCCCTGTTCTTGAGAACATGGAAGAAAACGTTGAACAATAGCAACTAAATGAGGATGAACTAGGCAAGAGCAATCCAAGGTACGAAGTCGGGAGTGAAACTGAACCCACAGATCTGGGAAATGGAAAGATACAACAATGAGAGCAGGACTGACTAAAGCGAAAAAGGCAGAATGTGAATATTTAGGAATGCAATATGATAAAATACACGCATGTGATAATGATTGCATTTTATATAGACAGGAGCATGTAGAAGCAACTGTATGTCCTGTGTGTGGTGTCTCGAGATGGAAACCATCGAATAATTTATTAAGGGAGAAAAAAGGAGTGCATGCAAATATGTTATGGTATTTTCCTCTCATCCCATGGCTCGAACGAATGTATAAGAGTAGCCATATTGCATCAAAATTGACATGGCATGCTTATGATAGGGAAATAGATGGTAAATTACATCACCCAGTCGATTCTCCATCTTTGAAGCTTATGGACCCCAAGTGGCCAGATTTCACAGCTGAGCCAAGACACCTTCAACTAGCTATTACAGCAGATGGGATAAATCCATTTAGTTCCTTTAGTAGTAAATATAGTTGTTGGCCTGTTATTAGGATGATATATAATCTCCATCCATTGTTGTGCATGAAGAGAAAATACATGATGTTAACATTGTTAATAGTTGGTCTTAGCCAACCGTTAAATGATATTGATGTTTATTTAGCACCTTTGATTCGTGATCTTAAAGTTCTCTGGGAAGTGGGAATTTGGCGGATGATATATATCGCGAAGAGAGTTTTACTCTAAGAGTAGTCTTAATGTGGATTATCAAAGATTTTCCTGCATATGGAAACTTACGGATTTTCTCAAGAAGAATGTAAATATTTTTGCCACTACTGTCGCAAAAATGCTAGGTATTGATGAATCGATAATTTAACATAAATTGAATGTTGATCATTTCGTTAAGCTTGTGAAACATAAGAAGAGATCTTTCACTCCCGAAAGAAAAGCGGCTATGAAGGAAAAGGTGGAGAAGTTGTTCGAAGCCGGGTTCATCAGAGAAGTTAGCTACCAAGAGTGGCTAGAAAATGTTATGATGGTAAAAAAGAAGAGCAGAAAGTGGAGAATTGTGTAGATTTTACGAATCTAAATAAAGCTTGCCCAAAGTATGATTATCTGTTCCCAAGGATCGATCAAATGGTGGACGCTACGTCTGGACATAAGCTTTTAAGCTTCATGGATGCTTACTCTGGGTATAATCAAGTGATAATGTTTTGATTTGATCAAGAAAAGACATCTTTTATTACTGACTTTGGCATATTTTGCTATATCATAATGCCATTTGGCTTGAAAAATGCGGGAGCGACATATCAAAGGTTAGTTAATAAAGTTTTTGAAATACAGATTGAAAAATGATGGAAGTCTACGTTGACGACATGCTCGTAAATGCAGAAAAAAGGGTAGACCACATTCACAAGCTGAATGAGGTTTTTTCTGCCTTTAAATCCAGAAAAGTGTACTTTCGGAGTGGCAGCAGAAATTTTTTTAGAACATCTAGTGAATAGCAGTGGGATAGAGGTCAACCTAGATCAAATAAAGTCGATCATGGAAGTAAAATCACCGCAATGAAAAAAAGGAGATCCAAAGTTTGACGAGAAAGTTTGCGGCATTGAATAGGTTCTTGCCCAGATCAACATGCAAGTGCAGACCATTATTCTCCAAATTAAGAAAGAATTCTAGACTCCAGTAGGACGAAGAGTGTGAAGAGGCTCCACAAAAAATAAAAGAATATCTAGCTTCACCTCCACTATTGTCAAAACCTTTACTAGGAGAAGAACTGACTCTTTACCTCGCAGTGTCTGAAACCGCGATCAGTGTGGCACTCGTTAAAATAGAAGGGGAATGGTAAATACCAGTCTATTTTGTAAGCAAAATTTTTGCAGTTGTTAGGCTAGATACGGGAAAATGGAGAAACCGGTACTTACTTTGATTGTTGCTGCAAGGAAGCTCTGACCTTATTTTCAGGGACACATCATAACTGTGATAACGGAATTCCCAATAAGGAGTCTTATAAACTCTCCCGACATAACTGGAAGAATTGCAAATTGGGCAATGGAGTTCGGAGCATATAACGTCTAGTATGTCCCACACACTGCCATAAAGGCGCAAGTTTTAGCAGATTTCATTGCGAAATTCACTTACGAAGACAAGGAGCGTGATTCCGTAGTGGTGGAAAGGGGAAAGGACACATAGACTCTGTTTGTAGACGAAGCATCAAATCATCATGGAGCTGGAGCGGAAGTGGTGGTTCAGACACCATATGTAAAAACTTTCGAACAAGCTTTGTCCTTTGGTTTTCAATCATCAAACAATGAAGCAGAGTACGCCGCATGAAAGAATTCAAGGTAACAAGTATAAAAATATTCTGTGATTCAATGTTAGTTGCTAACCAAATCACAGAAAAATACAACATAAAAGACAACAGAATGGCGGAATATTTGCATAGCGCCAAGGAAATGTTGTAATTATTCAAAAGTTATGAGATTACGCAAGTTCATAGGGCAGAAAACTCAAGAGCAGATACTCTGGAAAATTTGGGGTCATCAGGCCAATTCCTATTCCAAAGAACCGTTACCATAGAATATATGAGTGAGCCAAGTACAAAGACATATATACAAGTAGAAGTCATAGCAGGGAATGGCGAATATGAGTGGGGAAAGAACATTGTACAACACATCCTTTACCATGAGCTCCCAGCTAATAAATTGAAGCCCGGAAGCTTCAGCAACGAAGTGCAACGTGTACCATGATCGATGAGGAGCTGTATAGAAGGTCACTCTCAGGTCTGTATCTCAAATTTCATTCCCCAACGGAGGCTAAGTACATTATGGCTGAAGTACACAAAGGAATCTGCGGGAACCATTCAGGCGGGTGATCTTTGGCCAGCAAGTTATTGAATGAAGGGTACTACTGGCCAAAGATGCTAGAGTAAGCTAAGTATTTTGTAAAAGAAGTGTGACAAATGCCAACTGTATGCTCCCACTCCGAAGATGACTCCCGAAGATTTATAAACATTGTTAAGCAATTGGTCGTTCATGCAATGGGGAATCGACGAAGTTGGGCCACTACCGACGACCCCCGCTCAGAAGAGGTTCTTACTGGTCGCAACTGACTACTTTACAAAGTGGATAGAATCAAAAGTATTAGCAAGAGTACGGGAAAAGGAGGTAAGGCAATTCTTATGAAAAAAAATATTATATACAGGTACGAGATCCCCAAAGAGCATGTTCATGATAGCGGGCTTCAATTCACTAGAAGTCAAGTGAAAAGCTTTTATAACGACCTTCGGATAAAGAATAGATTGTCAACTCCTTACTATCCTCAAGGCAACGAGCAAGTAGAAAGATCAAACAGAACAATACTGGAAAATCTAAAGAAACGGTTAGAAACTGCCAAAGGAAGTCGGTTGAGGAATTATCATCGGTTCTCTGGGCATATCGGACAACACCACAAGAACCAACTGGAGAAACACATTTCGCCCTAACATTTTTGGGGCAGAAGCTGTAATACCAGTCCAAATTGGGTGCCCCATAGTGAAATCAGGGATAGATAAAGTCATAAACATGGAACGAATGACTTGAAGTTTGAACTTTTGGAGGAAAAGAGAGAGGCAGCTCTGTTGAGAATGGCCAATTATCACCAGAAAAGAAGAAAGTACTTCCAAAAGAGAGTCAAACGACGACAATTTCAAATTAGAGATCTTCTACTGAAGAGAATCTTCAGTCAAATGAAGGTAAATTAGGGACAAATTGGGAAGGACCTTTCATAGTCAAAGCAGTTGGAGGTAACATATCTTACTATTTAATGACCAATGAGAGAAGTGACTTATTTAAGCCTTGGAATGCTTTACATTTGAACAGATATTATGTGTAATTATTCTCTTTATAGTGAAAACAATTCTATCCCTAGTTTTTTCCTAGTTAAGAGTTTTCCATGTAGAATTTGGTGTTCATTATTTTTTTTCTCAAAAATCAAAAGAAACGGGTCCTTGAGCTTAAAAAAGTTTAAGTTCATGAAGATTTTTGTCTTTGAGCATCGTCTTCTAAAGGAAACGAGCCCTTGAGCTCACGAAAAGCTTAAGTCCATGGAGGTACTCGCCTTTTAAAGTAAAATGGGCCTCTAAACTGCCAAAAATCTTAAGCCCGTGAGGAATGATGTATGCAGTTTCACCTTCTAAAGGAAACCAAACAGGGAAAGAAAGGGAGAAATCTAAAAAAGGGAGGATGAAAGGGGAAAGGAAAGGAAAGTTGCAAAGAAAGGAGTTTTCAAGGCAGTAAAATCTTGGAGAAGGGTGAAAAAATTATCTAACACTTGCAAAGGGAAAGAACAAAGTACTGGAAGATCAAAAGTTACTAAAACCATTTCCTTTTCATGGATAATGGAGAAAATTACAAAGAAAGGAAAAGGAGAAAGCAAATATTACAACTACAAAAGTAAAGAAAATAACCTAAGTGGTAACAACCACTAGATCCTTCTCTGAGGTATCCTTCTTAGTAATAATCTGTACCTTTTTCTTCTCAACCAGGTCACTTTTCAGAAATGGTATACAAAGATTACTTTAGTGATCAAACCTGATTTTCTCATTACTGACGTCATTGTCTTAGTAGATAGTGGTGCAGATATGAACTGTCTTCATGAAGGCTTAATTACTTTAAAATATTTTCATACAGTCACTCAATCTCTCACAAGCGCCAGTGGGAATTCAATGAGAATCCAATACAAAATACCAGAAGCACTCATCTGCAAACAGGGAGTTTGCATACTTGCCTCGTTTGTGCTCATTAAGAATATGACACAAAGTATTATCTTACGCAATCATTTCCTTAATTCAATTATGCCTATTACCAGAATTAATACCTCTGGAATCCATACAGTTGTTGATACTGTTGACATTACTTTTGAATTCATTACCAAACCGTATACGAAGCTTTTCTTTTATGTTTAATAGAATGCTCATGAGTTGAGCCCTTAAGCTTGCCTTCACATTTTCTCTCTAACTCCTCTCTTATTTCTTATCTCCATTACTGTCCTGCTCACACCTGCACATATATAACGCTGTTGCAATCAGGAGCTTCAGTGCTCCCTCACCGTAAGTTTCTTTTACTCCCCATACTCTCTGTTCATGAGACCATGTATGTATTAATGTAAACCGTGTATAACCATGATTATAAGCTCTACTAATCATGATCCTGTTGCTAGCCTAAGACACTCAATATGTATCTATTATGGTTGAGGAAGTACTCACTGTACTACAGTAAGTTCAGGAAACAATCAATGAACACTGAGTGGGACGTCACCCAAGTCGCGTCTGGGTAAGGTCTGTTGAGCAGAGATTGCGTTAAGACCGTTGACCCCTGTAAAACGTTGACAGACGTGCTCAGTGTAAGTTATTTTGTTATCTGAACTGACTGAACCTACAGTGTTTTGCCTCCTCACATGATGGGTGCGTGTTGGTTGGTTAGCCCAAGTTGGTCTTTGATGAATGGTCTCGAAGACCTGATATTCTGTTTTTTCATCTATGTTCCATTCATAGATGGTTTTGCCATGGTAAGATTTCTGAGAATGAAAAAAGTCTTTTTCATATAAAATATCTTGGGGAGTAGGTCTGGGATAATAATACCTACTTGGTCCAGTTAAAGCCATACAGGTAAGAGGTCTTTTTGAATAGCTAGAAGATAGTTTATTGATGGAATCATCAAAATTCTTTTGAATATCTAAGATTTGAGAGAGGGAATACTCTTCTGGTTCTTCATTAGGTGGTTCATCCTGATTCATCATGTTCAACTGTCTCTGAAGATGATTCAAGTGTGGAGGTCCTATCAGGTGTAGAGATCTTCAGATTCTTGATCTTATCCATTATGGTTTCCATGAAATCATCCTCCTTCTTACTAGATTTTAATTTAAAATTCTGAACATCTAAAGGAGGTTTAAGCATGACTGGTTCAATTGTAAGTTTGGATTTTTCTGTTGGAGGAGGTTTAGATTGGATCTCCTGGAATTGAGAAACCTATTCCTCAATTCTAGTTAACTGTGTTCCTACAGTTTGAAGGAAGAGGTTGGTGTAATTGTTCTGTTTGGGTAAGGGTGGAATATCTTTTACCTTAACAATATCCTGATGATTGGTCTTATCTGGCACCTCAGTATAGGGGTTAATGACCAATGGTTTTTGGTTACCTTGTCCTGGAGCAAGTTCTAAGGATAAGGGTGGTGGATGAATAGCATGGTAAGTTCTACCAGTTGTGGTTATCCAAGTTTTTTGTATATTGGTAAGAACTTGTAACTGTTGGTCATATTTAATTTTGACTCTTTGAGTTAGCTGGTAATACCATTCAGGAAAAGACTGAAGGTCTTGATCCTGTTCTAATTGGAAGTAGTACAGGTTCTTAAGATCTAAGAGCTGTTGAGAATTATGGTTGGCGAAATACCAATCTCGGAAATCCTTATATTTTGGTTGCATAAAATCCTTGTGAAGACTTTGTCTTAATATACTATTGGGTGTGAAATCCATCTAAATGTTGAATTGCATGTCACTTGCGGTTGGGCTCATTGGCCTTCTGTTTATGGTGGATTCATAAACACCATGAGGAATCTGATTTTCGCTGATGTGAATTCCTCTAATCTGATCCTCCGGGGGAAAAGAATGATCAGATTCCTCTGATCTATGAGGTTCAGCGAAAGAGGCCCGAGAAGATTCGGGGATTTTCACCTGATAAGGAGGTATACTATGACGGCTGAGATTAGAAGGGCTTCGAGTCAGAGGCAGAGGTGGTTTCTGAAAACGAAGATAGACGTTGCCACCATGAGTTTGGATGACATCATCAATGGATTGTTGGATGACAGGTCTGGTAGGGACAGCCTGGGGAATTTGCCAGGTGTCAGGAAAGGTGATGTCAGACCAGGGAATCATGCGAGGAACAGCCACTTGACTGTTAAATAGATTAGTATCTATAAGGACAGTATGTCCTTGCTCACTTTACTTTCTGGTATAAGGATTCAAGGTTGTTAAAACCTTAAGATGAATCCTAAAGAGGATAGCAAAGGGAGACGATCCTGGAAGATAATCATAGCCATGTGATTGAACTCTCAGTTCAAGTACTTTGGCTAGATTGCTGTCAGATAGTGCAATACTTAAATTCAAATAAATATGAAAATAAATAGGTCCATGAGATAAGCTAGTCTCTATGGCTCCCATAAGGGAAGCTTTCCAGTTCAGACACCTACCATCTCTAAGGGTGCATTGTATGCTGGTGTGCTGTCCGAGCAGAGTTAAAGGTTTTAATGCAATTTGCACTAAGCCTATATGCACATATTTATATTTTTGCATGAATGGATATAAATCATGCAAATGTAACAGATATAAAACATCATCATTATGCTGTAATGGAATGGCATATTCAAATGTTTTAATGATTTTACGGCTAGTGAAATCAAAGGTTCCAATTTTATATATGGTTTCAGGTTTTACCTTAGGTATAGTCCATTTATCTAAGGCTTCTTTTACATTTTGATATGCAATTAATTCGGTTACCTCAGATGTGGAGGTTACTGTATTAGCTACGAATTGTATAGATGCAGAGCTAAGGTCAGACATGTGTGTGTGTTAAGACAAATCAGATTAATTTCTTACAAAAGAAATACACTTTTTGACTATTGACCAACGTATTCAACAATCCACAATACACAAGAAAATTCACACTATTCTTCATGAATTTCAATCTGAAACTTGTAGTGATATCTCTAATGTCTTTTGGGATAGAAAGAAACACATTATATCCTTGTCATATCAGTCTGACTTCAATGAAAAGAATATTCCTACCAAATTGAGACCCAACTAAATGAAAAATGAATATTTAGAATTATGTAAAACTGTTTTTGTGTATATATATATATATTATAATATCAATAAATTTTATATTCGCGCGCACGTCTTAAAACTTATAAACTAATCTATCATAAATGATCGAACTGTTGGAACAGGGAATCATTGCGTTTGAGGTAAAAGTCTGAAAGCACGTGTACGAGAGAGGTTTTTAGCTCTAATAATGACATTTGTCTTTCCCTGGTACTGTAACGTACAGGTACAGGTTAGGGTAGAGACAGCAAAGTTTCAAAATGACTTTGAGAAGTGTTCTATTTACAAGACTGCCACTTGCCCCATCTATTTTTCTTTTGGGATACAGTTAATTAATATCTATCACAATTCAGAGCAATAAATTGTATCTGACAGCAAAATTAATGTTCTCAATTCCACAATTACTTCTCTTTGAACAACAAATATAATATCAGACCAACGATTATTTTGATATCCTAAGAAAGTATTTATCTTGTAAATTTATAATAAATATTTTTCTAGATTCAGTTTTTTAAAGATTACTTGATTATGTTACCAACATTTGTTTTCTGCCAATATACAAATTACAATAAAAATTTGTGTAGTGTGTACAATATTTTGTAATATTTCTGATAATAATAATTTTAGAGTGATCAAATAATTGATTAAGTTTTAAGTGATTAATTAATTGATCAAGTTTTAAGTGATCAATTAATTGATCAAATTTTAAACGATCAAGTGATATGGTAATCAGTTATAGATTAGTGTTTGATAACTCATTAAAATGATTTGACAAAATAACCTATAAATTACTGTCACGTCACTTAATAACTTAATCGACGTAGAATTGTTCTTCTAACAATGAAGAGTCTACGTTGTAGATACTATCGGCTAATAATTTGACTAGTGACTTGCAAAATAGCAAGTTCCTTTTTTTGTCATGTAAGTTGGACTTTAATTTTGATACATGGAAATGTAAATTGGTAGTATATATATGATGACCAATGACGAGGATCGGAAGTAGTAGGATTTATTCTCAAATCTTCTTCATATAAAAACTGCTTTTTTTACACCCCGTAATTCTTCCTCGGTCAAACTTTCACTTATTTGAATTTCCAATAATTATTCTAATTACTAGATATTTGATTTGACCTATGGACAAATACACAAGCATACATTTCATGCTCATTGAGTAATACCAATGGGATTCTTCAATATCATACTAAAAAAATAGCTAGCCATAAGTTATTATCGCCTCAAAAGAGGAAAGTTTTTTATTAGTGGATCGATATATTAAAAATCATTCCAATCATGACCACTTCAAATCTTAAACTTATATAAGTTACATTTATTATCTAAAAGCATCTAAAAGTTTTATTTCCAATCTTCCACTTAGAATGGTTTTATTTATTTAGTTAATGCAGTCGTTTCGTAACTGATCAGAACATGCATTGTCATACAACTCATGCATTGTCATGCAACTCATTTTTATGTCCTCGTTTTTGTCTTTTTTATGCGTGATGAATATTAAGAATCAATTATTTGCCTTTTGTTGCATTTTTATTAAATTTTATCATTTTTTAAAATTATATTCTTTATGATTTATTTGCTTGTTTAGGTGAGCGATTTAAAGATTTTATGTAAAATAAGTAACGGTTATGAGGGTATATTATTTAGGAGTGATTTTAAGATATTCTCATTTTCATTAATGTTTCCTAATTTACACTGTTCTTATTTAAAGACTTTAGTTTTTTCTAACACTTTTTCAAGCTTTTGCTATTTGTGCGTGAATAAACGAATTTTTTATGTCATATCTGACGCAAATAAAAAACATTTAGAAGGTTGTTTCCCATTTTCCTTACGCTTATTTCTCATTGAAGTTTCCGCTAATCATGCATGTTCACTGTGCCTTTTCATTCAGTCTAAAACACTTTACCATCTTTTTTTTTTCAATGATTGCAGCTGTAAAACAAAGATGTAGAGTTGAGATCAGACACCATCAAAATGAAATACACGCGACATATTGAGTTGTTTTAACATGACAGTGCGAGTTGTTTTAAATTTTTCAATAATATAAATTTTTCAATAATTTATGTTAGAAATCGTAATTATTAGAAATTTAAGTAAAAAGGTAGGTTAGTAATAGTTTAAAGAAAAGTATTTATAAACCCGATAAACTAATTGGACAACTAATTAGAGTCAAAACTAAATAATGGAAATATAAGCCATTCCTTCCGAAATGAGGCACAAATTTGTCCGCTTCCTGACTCGTCCTTATCCGTTCAATGGTATTTATGCAAAGTCGGACTAAAATATTGGTCTTTGTAAGAGAAGATTGTATACAGATAGTCCTCTAATAATTAGGACTAATAATTATTTCATCATTACAGTTTAAAACAAAATCATTATTATATTATTAGAGGAAAAATTACAAAATAAATTGTATGAATATATGTTATAGTGAAAAATTATCAATCTACGTTTGTTGGGTTGTACACTTATTTTTATTTCACTAATGTTTATATGTCTAATAATTATTCCATCATTCATTAAAAAAATAATTATTCCATCATCACAGTTTAAAACAAAATCTTTATTATATTATTTTTATAAAAAAATATTACAAAATAAATTGTATGGTTATGAAGAAGATAAATATTAAAAATTAATAGTCAACCATTCCTAATTCACATATTTATTGAAAGAATTTCTTTTATAATTATTTACACGTAAGAGTATCTCTATCGTTGTGAGTTCTATCCATCTAGAATGTCCAATCAACTTTGGAATGGACAATCAATGAGCAAGGCAGATGGGTTTCCAATCATAAAGGCATCAAAGAAAAATGCAATTCAATATTTCAAGAACCGATTCAAATCGTCCAACCCTATTGGCGCGGAAGAGGTAACCATGTATTTATCTAATCGTATTTCTTAGGAGGATTGCATTTTTCTTGATAGTTCTGTTTCTAAGGATGATTTCTTGGCTGCCTTTTATGAAATTAATCCTTCGAAAGCCCCATGCCCTGATGGATTAAACGCGAGGTTCTTTCATCAATTTAGAGATGTTCTCCTAGATGATTTGTTTGAGATGGTTCTGAATTTCTTTAATTTCTCTATTCTGCCTCCTGATTTGAATGAAACCATGATTGTTTTAATTTCTAAGAGTCAGAATCCGAGATCTATGACTGATTTTTGGCCTATTAGTTTGTGCAACACCACCTTCAAAATTATCTCTAAAATTCTGATTAATAGGCTCAACTCTATGAGGATAAATTAGTTCACCCTACCCAAAGAGCCTTCATCTCTGGCAGATACATAGGAGATAATATCTTGTTGGCTCATAAGGTTTTACACTCCTTGAGGACTAGATGGTGGAAATGTAGGAAAGAGGACTAGTGGGCAAAAGTGTCACACCTGTCAGTACTTTTTAATCTCGATTGGTGGGCTAGAGTGTCGCACCAGTCATCACTTTTTAATCCCAACTGGTGGGCTAGAGTGTCACGCCAGTCTTCACTTTTTAATCCTGGTTGGTGGGATAGACTGCCACGCAAATCACTACTTTTTAATCCTAACTGGTGGGCTAGAGTGTCACGTCAGTCATTACTCTTTAATCTCGACTGGTGGGTTAA
>QANY01012717.1:0-78212 GCA_003255025.1 Datisca glomerata
AGACCGAGTGCAAATACGTTATACATCTTATGAAAAATAACGTGAGATAATACGTTGTCAAAACCATTAGATGGGGGTGGCATTAAATGTCTTTGTTCCCCGAGCTGATGTAAGGGGGCATGCATTAAATGTCAATTTGCCTTTAGTCCTATCGGGCATGTTGGATGTTGGAATTATGTCTATAAACTAGTGTGTAATAACTATTTATGAGTATTTAATTATTTCTCAGACATTTTGTATTACTAAATTTAATGAATAAATAAAAGTTTTTCTTTAATTAAAGTGTGTTTATAATTTACTCAAGTCTTGAAACTATTATCAACCTAAGAAGAGTAAAGATAGAGTAGTCTACTAGACAAACACTTCTTAATTAGTTCAGAACATTATTCGTAGTTTTAGGATCGACTAGGCAATCGAATCCGATTACGACTGTTAGGTTAAATCAAAGGATGCCAGTCTTGGGGCATGCAGTGGAGACTCAAACAGTTAACCTAGATATGTTGTGGAACATGTTGAATAGACCAATAACAAATTAGTTTAGAGCAAAAACCATTTACTTAGCTCTAAATCTGATTATTAGACCTTAAGGATATTTTCATAATTACCTTAATCCTGAAGTGAATACGTAGCTTGATATAGTTACTTGCGATCTTGGATATGTCAAATGAGTGAGTTCGAATTGGCGGACAATATCTCGGCTGTTAAGATTGTAATTCAGCTATGTTGGAATTACGTGATTCACATATATTAAAAATCGTGGTTGGATTGAGAAAGCAACAGTATCACCTTATGTTGTATTGATGAGCGTGTGAGTAAATAAATCAGGTCTAGTATTCAATGAATTGAGTCATTGATTAAGAGTTGTGAATTTTACGAGACAACTCACTATTATGTCATTCTTATTCACAGTCAATAAATGAGTTAAAGAAATAATAACGAGAGGAATAAAATAATAATTTTATATCCCCGCTCTTGTTGCTGATATTCACGATGTGTAATATGTTATAATATTCTATGAACCTTGAAATAAAAGAGTTTATTTACACCAACAGAAATTGTAGCGCGCATGAATCGAGAGTTGACTTGGCATCGAACCTATAGTGGAGTCGTACGATGTCAAGATTAAATAAGTCGGAAATTTATAAAGATAAATTCAGTTGGTATTTGAATCCTATAGCTTTGTTCATGTGGGTCCATTCGGTCTCAAGAATAGCTCATGAGAACAGGAATAGAAGAAATAATTTTAGTTGGACCAAAATGTATTTCGGTGTCAAGGTGTATTGTCTACACTTAATTAGTTAAGTGTGACTAATTATATTGAAATTAATTAATTTATTATTTTTTAATTATTAGATAATTACTAAATAAAAAAAATTAATTAATTAATTGATAGAGATCAGTTAGATTTATCAATTGGATTGATGAATTTTAATACAACACAAACCCTAAGAAGATATATATAAAATTCGGCTATGGTGGTTATTTTGGGATTAATTGTCAGAAATTTGATATGTTGGGCTATATTTACAATTCCTACAATTAATAACTATATATATGTGATTGCCACAAGAATTATATTAGATACAACACAACTATAGAACACAATATTTGATACTGATCAATATAATGCTTAATTACACAGAGAGAGAGAAAACGAGTTTTCTCCCCCCCCCCCCACATGTTTCCGCCGTATGTTAAATTGAAGGAATAAAAAATTGATTTTTATTATTCAATCATTTTGAGAGCCCATGCTTAATTCCTAAATAAATTCTCACGAGATATATTTCTGAAATTAACGAGTGGTTATTGATGTGAATTTTTTTTGAAAAATTGGTTCTTGAAAATTTTACTTGGATTTTGGTTCTTGAAGTTCAAGCTTGAAGATTTGGATCTTGAAGTTTGAAGAATGTGAAGAACAAATAACAAGGATTCCACCAATTCAGAAAATCTCCGATCCATCGTAAATGTGAAAATTGTTTCAACCTTTTTTTTTGTTTAAATATCTGATATGCATGATCGTTTGTTGTTTTGATTTTTAAATATTCAATTTGATTAGATAAGTTTTATTAAAATAATTTGATATCCCGTCCACGAACTGGTCGTGGTTCAAACTTATTTTTTTAAACCACTGATACAAGAATTGGTATCAGAGTCATAGGTTCTTAATTATGCATATAGATATTTGAAATGAATGTATCGATGAATTCATTGATATTGACTTATATTTGTGTATGGTAGATTCAAATATATTTGAATGTGTTATGTGATTGGATTCCTATCTATTGACTCTAGCGTTTTTGTTTTCAATTTAGATTTGGTGTACGCTTGATTTGAGGCATAAAATTTTATGTAATTTATTTTATTGTAAAAGTTGTAATTTTTGATAAATTCAATGTAGAATTGCCGCCGTCTCAAAAACTACCAGAAAACGCCATTCGCCGACGCCGTCAACGGAAGTTGCCGCTAGAAAAATTTGCCGGAAAAGCCGTCGCCGTCCGCTACCGGCCGCACCACCTCCTACCGCCTTGTGTCATACCCTGCATAGTGACTAGGATTTGTGAAACCTTACGCGATAACAATTAGGGTTTACGAAATCCAATGATGTTTCCTAGTAATCCTTATCCTATGTTTTAACTTTTAAATTTTAAATTTTAAATGGATAAAAAAGATAATTAAAATTCAAAAGATAATTGTCTATTTTATTTTTATTTCTTTAGAATTTTGAATTCAAAGACAATTATCTATTTTATCTTTTTATCTTTTAAATTTTGAATTCAAAAGATAAGTATCCATGTTATATTTTTATCTTTTGTTTTGTTTTTTAAAGGATTAATGTGATTATTTAATTAGGAAAATAGTTTTTCATAATTAAAGAGTTTGATCAAAATTTAAATTTTGAATTTAAAATTTAAATTTGAAATTTGAGATTTGAATTTTAAAATGGGAATGGACTTTTGTAAAGAGTTACAAATTGGTGTGGCTTTCTAAAAGACAATAAGACAATTACCGATGCCACGAAGACTAGTATTTAAACTATTATAATTTAGCTATTATTCTTTTTATGGGTTATAATTAGAAATGAGCCGATATGGATTTTGATTTTGAATGAATGATTTATCATTAATCTCGTATCATCATATGACATGTCATATAGAAATAGTGATATGCCGATATCAAAATATCATGTAGCATGAATATGCATCATTGTAGTTTAATTTATAATGAGTTATAATTTAAATACAATGCGAATTTTCTAAAAGTTATAAATTTTAAATTGGCATTTAGTTTTTATAAAAGTTCATAATTATTGGAAACTTGTTTTTTCAAATTAATAAAGAGTTATGTTTTTTGAAAAAGCAACGAAAAATCTATTTTTCTGAAAACTAAGTGGGAGGGTCATTACATTGAAACGTTCCCAAGGTCCTCAACACAAACTTGATCGTGACACGAGGAATGGTTTAGAACCGCCTTAGCGGTCTTCTCTTTAGTGAGAGAAACTTTGGGATCATATAGCTTTGAGTTATCGAGCTACTTAAGAAGCTAACGCTTTTAAAGGAAGTGATGAGGCAGGACCGTCCCTAGATGGACTATTAGTTCATAGCAACTTTTAAAGTTGATGCGTTGGTTAAACACTTAGACTGAAGCGCATTGGAATCTTTCATAGGAGCTAGTCAATGGGGCTAAGCTGACCAAAACCATGGGTGGTTGGTTAAACTAGATGTAGTGACATTTTGAGAAGCGTTAACCAAACAAGAGGAGTCTCAATGTGATAGGAGGTAGCTTGGACGTTGTCCTTAGATGAGACAAGCTAACATTGTTGATCGTAACATTATGGAAGAAATATTTTTTATTAGATTTTTAAATATTTAAGTATTTGCATCATGCATCATACATTCCTAAATGATTGAGTATTTATTTATATCATTTTATCTATTCTTTCCAGTACCCATGTCGCTATCATCTGATAACAGCTTTATGGTTTTACGTGATCTTTATTATATCTTAGTTTTTCGAAAGAACCTTATTTCAGTGGCTAGTTTAATTGAGCAATAATTCAATTTGAGTTTTATTGATAAATATATTAATATTTTTAGAAATGACTATTTAATTACTACTGCACGTTTGATAAATAAATTATTTTACGTAAAACTAATAGTTCCAATGATATGTGACACTAAAGTGAATTTGATTCACAAAGGGATAGTAAAAGGTTGAAATATGACTCAATCGATCTAACCTATTTGTCGTACTTACGCCTTGGGCATATTAGCCTAAACAGGGTTAAAAAACTTATGAAGGATGGTCCTTTGCAAATTTTAAGTGCGAGATCACTACCCACATATGAATCCTATATAGAAGGTAAAATGACCAAGAGACCCTTTTCAATAAAGGGTACAAGAGCCGCCCAATGCCTCAAACTCGTATATAGTGATATATGTGGTCCATGGAATGTCCAAGCAAGAGGAGGTTGTGAATATTTCATAACCTTCATTAATGACTACTCATATTTTGATCATGTTTATCTAATGCGTCAAAAGTCTGAAACCTTTGAAAAGTTCAAAGAGTATAAGGCTATGGTTAAGAAGCAATTAGATAAACAAATTAAAACACTACGATCCGATCGTGGTGGAGAGTACTTTCTCTGAGATTTCGAAGACTTTCTTAAGGAAGAATGTGTTCTTTCTCAGCTTACAACACATAGCACTCAAGAACATAATGGTGAGTCAGAGAAAAGGAATCAAACTCTGATGGATATGGTTAGATCCATGATGAGTTACTCATACCTCTCAGATTCATTCTAAGGATATGCTTTGGAAACAACAACATGCATTCTGAACCAAATTTTTTCAAAAATGGTGCCTGACATGCCATATGAAAGATGGAATGGACGAAAGTCGTCGGTTAACCAACTTAGAATATGGGGGTGCCGTGCCAAGCAGAAGTTCGGAAATCGAAGACAGGCAAGTTGGCTAGTCGATTAGAATTATGCATGTTTGTAGGATATCCCAAGGGAACAAAGGAATACATCTTTTATAGTCCAACCGATAAGAAAACATTCGTTACCATGGGATGCACGTTTTCTTGAGGAACACTATATAAGAAGATGAAGCCGAGAAGCACTCTTATGCTAGAGGAATTATTGAGTAGGAGGACACCGACTCCCTAATCAAGAACTGTTTCTGATTCAATAATGGAAGAAGCACAAAATGGGCCAGAGCCTATAGGGCCTCGACATAGTGGGAGGGTTATGAAATAGCCTGACAGGTACATGCTTCTGGAGATGCCTTAACAGCAGTCTCAGATAAGGATCATGATGGACCCGTCTCATACTCTCAGGCCATGGTTGGTCTTGAAGCAAATCTATGGCAAGAAGCCATGAACTTTGTGATACAATCGATGTACTCGAATGAAGTCTGAAAACTTGTAGATCATTATGAAAGGGTAAAACATGTAGGGTCTAAATGGATTTATAAGAACAAGAGAGGTCCGGATAGGAATATGGAGACATTCAAAGCTAGGATAGTAGTCAAGGACTATACATAAAAGAAAGGTATAGACTATAATGATACCTTCTCGCCAGTAGCCATGCTTAAATCAATCCAAATTCTTATGTCCATTGCCGCTGCCCTCGATTACGAAATCTGAAAGATGGATGCCAAGAGTGTTTTTCTGAATGACAATCATGAATAGCGCATTTATATGCTCAACCAAACGAGTTCATGGAAAAAGACCAAGAGGGCAAGGTTTGAAAACTACTGAAGTCCATTTATGGACTTAAGTAAGCGTCAGGCCATGGAATATTAGACTTGACGAAACTGTCAAGAACTTTGGTTGTTAACAGTTAGTGGTGGAACCATGTGTGTATAAGATGATACATGAAGGGAAAGTAGTTTTTTCTAGTCTTGTACGTAGATGATATTCTATTCATTGGGAATGATGTAGGAAAATTATTTGATGTCAAGATTTCGCTTGCAAAACAATTTGATATAAAAGATCTTGGAGAAGCTGAATTTGTTTTAGGTATTTAGATCTTTCAAGATCGGAAGAACATATAATTGAAATGCCATCAAGAATATCCTTAAGTATTTAGGGAGAACAAGGAACTACATGCTTGTTATTCATGTACTAACTTGAATATGAAGTTGTATACTGATTCTGATTTCCATGTAGACAAGGATTCTAGAAGGTCCACTTTAGGATCGGTGTTTATCGTGAATGGTGGGGCAGTTGTATGGAGAAGTATCAAGCAATCTTGCATTGTTGATTCTACCATGGATGATGAATATGTGGTTGCTTGTAAGTTGTTGAGTAGGCTATATGGCTTAGAAAGTTCTTAAAAACTCTAGAAGTTGTTCCAGAAGCTGACAAGCCCGTGACAATTTTTTGTGATAATAGTGGGGCTCTGGCAAAATCGAAGGAACCAAGGAGCCAAAAAAAATCCAAATGCATAGAGCGTACGTATCACTTGATTAGAGAGATTGTTCAACGTGGAGATGTAGTAACACACATATCGATGGTATAAAACCTGGCAGATCCACTCACAAAGACTTTAGGTAGTAAAGTTTTTTATGGTCGTCTGGAGGTTATGGGGATATAAAATTGTACACGCCTACTTTAGTCCAAGTGAGAGATTGTTTGAATTATGTCCATAAAATTGGGTGTAATAACTATTTATAAGTATTTAGTTATTTCTCAGATATTTTGTATTACTGAATTTAATGAATAAATAAAAGTTTTCCTTAAACTAAAGTGTGTTTATAATTTACTCAAGTCCTGAAACTATTATCAACGTAAGAAGAGTAAAGACAGAGGGTCTTTCAGACAAACTCTTCTGAAATAGTGCAGAATATTATTCGCATTCTTAGGATCGAATGGGCAATTAAATCCGATTATGACTGTTAGATTGTGCCAATGATGCCAGTCTTGGGTCATGAGAGTGGAGACTCAAATGGTTGACCTACACGTACTATGGAACATGTTGAATTGACCGGTAATAAATTAGTTTAGAACAAAAATCGTTTACTTAGTTCTAAATCAATTGATACACCTTTAGAGTATTTTCATAATTACCTTAATCCTGAGGTGAATATGTAGCTTGACTTAGTTCCTTGAGGTCTTTGATATGTTAAATGGGTGAGTTTGAATTGGCGGACAATATCTCGGCTGTTGGGATCGTAATTCAACTACGTTGAAATTACGTGATTCACATATATGAAAAATTGTGGTTGGATTGTGAAAGTAACAACATCACCTTGTGTTTTATTGATGGGTGTGTGAGCAAATAAATCGGGCCTAATATTCAACGAATTGAGTCATTGATTAAGACATGTGAATTGTATGAGACAAATTACAATTATATCTTTCTTATTCACAGTCAATAAATGAGTTAAGGATATAATAATAAGAGGGGTAAAATGATAATTTTATATCGTCGCTTTTGTTATTGATATTCACGATGGATAATATGTTTAAATATTATGTGGACCGTGAAATAAAAGAGTTTATTTGCACCAATAGAAAATGTAGCGCGTTCGATAGTTGATTCGACATTAAACCTATAGTGGAGTCGTACGATGTCAGGCTTAAATAGATAAAAAAATTTATAAAGATAAATTCACCTGGTATTTGAATCCTATAACTTTATTCAGTGAGTCCATCCGGTCTCATAAATAATTCATGAGAACAGGAATAGAAGAAACGATATCAGTTGGACCAAAATGTATTTTGGTGCCAAAGTATATTTCCTGCACTCATATGTAAATGTGATTGATTGTATTGAAATTATTTAATTATTATTTTTTAATTAGTAAATAAAAATTAATTAATTAATTGACATAGATCAATTAGATTTATCAATTGGATTGATCAATTTTGATATAACACAAATTCTAAGAAGATATATACAAAATTGAGTCATGGTGGTTATTCTGGAGTTAATTTTCAGAAATTTGATATATAGGGGTATATTTACAAATTTCTAAAATTAATAACTATATGTATGTGATAGCAATTTGATTGTCACACGAATTGTATTAGTTACAAGACAACTCTACAACACCGTAATTGATACTAATTTATACAATGTGTAATTATACAGAGAGAGAAAAAGTGTCCCCCCCCACATGTTGCCACCGTATTTTAGATTGAAGGAAGAAATAATTTGATTTTTCTTATTCAATCATTTTGAGAGCCCATACTCAGTTCCTAAACAAATTCTCACGAGATATGTTTATGAAATTAACGAGTCGTCATTGGTGTGCAGAAAAATTTGAGAAATTGGTCTTGAAGAGGATCTTGTAGTTTGAAGAACGTGAAAAACAAATACAAGGATTCCACCAATTCAGAAAATCTCCAATACATCACAAAGTTGAAAGTCATTTGAACCTTTTTCTATTCATTTAAATATCTGATATGCATGATTGTTTGTTGTTTTGATTTTTAATTATTCAATTCGATTAAATAGGTTTTAGAATTTTATTTTTGATTTTCCGCCCACAAACCGTTCGTGGTTCAAACTTATTTTTTTTATTTTAAAACCACCGATCCAACGTGTGGATGCTACCGTTTGGCAGCTGACTCGACGCTTCATTATGTCGATTTGAAGTCGATCGGTGCCTGTTGCAAATGGTAGAACGGCACATGGGGTGCTACATTCAGTGATAATGATGATGAATAACACATTGCTAGCCGAGCTCCTATGTTAGACGTTCCCCCTAAAGCCTCCTAGTTTATGTTAGTCGATGCTTCTCGAGCTCCTTTGAAGGTCGGCCTGGTTAAGTCAGTTCCTTCCTTTTTGGGAGCTTAGCCCTCCAATTCCTCCTCCTTGAGTCAAGTGTAAAATTTTGTCGTGGAATGCTACTTGGGGTCATGCCATCGATAATTTGAGAATACCCGTACTAGTTACCCCTAGTCAAGGATCCCGTGCATGTCGTACCAACTCGGCTCTGAAGACTTTCAGGTATTTTCCTTGGGTGAGGGTCGAATTGTAGATTTCCTAAGAGATCACGTCTAGGTGGGTCAAGTGCCCCCTCGAGGTGGAACTTCCTGATTGTAGTTCCCGCATTTGTAGGAATTTGAAATTCACCCTTCTCAAGAGTAGTGGTGATTATGGCATGTGGGGGAGGGAAGTAAGGACCACGTTACACTTATTACTGACACGTCACCGATCACGTTGACTTGTGTGCTCAATTTCCTTTGGGCCTGTCATTTCACAAATCAGTGACCTCTTGACCTATCAGATCATTCACCCTAGGTTCTTTAAATGAATGGTTTTCTTCATTCCGTGCCATTTCTTTATCTAAAAGAGACAAGCTCTTTGGCGATTTTATCTTTCGCCCTTACTTCTCTCTTCCTGAAAATCTGTTAGTCACTTTTTCCTCATCCTAGGGAATTTTTTCCTAGTGCATATTTCAAGTCCTCTTCCTTTTCCTCGACGGCTGTTAAGTATCACATGGACTCAAGCTCGACTAAGACTGGCAGTTCTCACTCTGATTTTGAAAGGGATATCAATCCGAGTTGGAGTTCTGGCCATGAGAGGCCGATGACTACTCATCCTCCCTAACTGAGGGGGATTTATCTTTCCTTCAAGAGAAGTATCACCTTCCAGACTACGTGGGATTGGTTTATACTCGACAGCTCTAAAAGGCGAGTTGCGTCTTCCCCTACACCCCTTCTTCAGGAGGTGGTTCTCCTCAATGAGGATAACATTTGCCCAACTTCAAACTAATTGGTGGAAGGTCTTGATGTGATGGTCAGTCCTATGGAAGCTACACGGCAGCAGGGATTTCTTGTTGGAGGAATTCGACTTCCGATCTCAGTTAAAGGCTCCTCTAAAGAAACCATCCGAGAAGGCTACCTCTCGGCCCCCAGTTGGTATTATATTAGAGGTAGGACTGGGGGTGAGGGGGCTCATAGACAGTGTCCCCACCCGGTCCCATGATTGGAAAGATCACTGGTTCATGGTTTCTGGCTTTTGAGAGTCTCTTCCTGGAGACTTGGGGATCACATACTCAATACCTTGAGTTTTAGGGGCCGCAGGAAAGATCGTAACTGAGGAAAAATTTGAAGGAACTCTCCGCCGACTTCACTGCCCGGATTTATAGTCTAGCTAGAATTCCCTTAGAGCGACGCCACTTCAGCTCCCTTGCTTCTTCCACATCCTTGCTTCAGGAATGACTATACCTGGATCCTCGAGTGGATTGCACAGCCGAAATCCCCAATAAGGCCTGTTTGGCAGGTTTAACGTCGAGGAGTTCCGATCTTCGTTGTTCCCTAACCCCCTTTTTGTAATGTATGTCACATCATTCCTATATCTTGTTGCCTACTCTCTCCTCTTTCCTCTCTCTCTTCTTTCTTTTCGTGCGTGGCCTTACCATTGTGCTATTTCTTATAAAGATGGCTTCTTTGAGCAAAACATGGGTACAACTCGAAGGTGTTAAAGCATAGAGGCTCGAGGCCGTTCAGTCTATGAAGATGGGGAAGTTGAAGGAAATGGAGATCCTCCCTACTTCTCTTCTCTCTATTCATCCTTGGAGGACCTCGGGAGTGCCATCGCGACATCCGTCTCTCCTACCTTCTAGTGTTCCTGTCCCTTATTTGAAGATTATCGGGAAACTTCCCAAAAAGCTCAACCATCCTCTGGTCAAGGTCTATCAAGGGATGGCCCTAATTGCACGGCTCCTCGATCTGGGTCGACTAATTCTGTAGTTGAGGGATCTTCATCTCAGTTCCATAGGACTTCTTCTCCAGGCTCTAACTGGCCGAACTCTCATGGTCACAAACGCAAGGCCCCGATGACCTCGATCGTAAGAGGGGAGAATCTTAATCCTCAAGATCGAGCCCAAGAGGAGGCAAATGGGCCGGTTGAATCTTGTTGAACAAGCCTGTAAAAACGTGACCCGACCCCGCCTGAAATGGGCCAGTTAAGGCCTGCAGGCCAATCCCGGGCATTCACGCGCCTCACAGTTTGCTCATGTAGCTCGGCCCGTGAGCAAACACTTTTGAGCTAAAAAAATCATTCATTCTGCATATATTGAAGAGACCTTTAACCTCCCCCTTTGTTAAATTAACTCTTTACCACTAGATCAAGACAACTTTTATGAAATATTATGTATATTATTTTTTTATTGTCTTTCAATACATTTTGTCAAATACTTTAGAAAATATAATTTTGAGATAAATGGATTTAATTAAATAAATAGCTAATATTTTTTATTTAAATGAATATTTTATTCATTCAACAAAAAATACACCAAGGGTCTAAGCACATACATCATACCCTAACACCAATTAACAAGACACAAAAGTAAAAAAATACAATCTCAAGATTCAAATTTCTTTTTCACTTCCATGATAAAAATTATATTGCATCTTCAAATGGTATGTCCCTCCTCCTCTAATATATGAGGGTATGATTATTTTTAGACAAAATTTGAATGATATATAATTTAAATAATATATTTATAGACAAACAAGTGAATTATTTAAATAATATATACAATTTAAGCGAGCATGGCTTGCATTAAATTAAAACAAACATTCGTTGCTTGCTTTAAATGCAACCACCTGCCTGCTTGCTTGAACGCAAGCCACCCGCCTGCTTGCATTCAAGCAAAGCAACGAAGGCTTGCATTAATGAAAGCGTTGCTCGCTTTAATGCAAGCCACCACACCACCGCTTGTATTAATGCAAGCTGTTGAGCTTGACTTCTTGCTTTAACTATCTACCTCTCTCTGCCTCTTAACTTCTCTTAACTCTCTACTTTCAACAATTTTTTTTCATTTAAATATATATCTATACTCTCTGCCTATCTATCAACTCTTTGCCTCTCTATCAACTCTCTGCTCTCCACCTCTCTATCTCTCAACTCTCTGCCTCTCTGCTTTCTGCCCTTCCGAGTGCTCTCTGCCTCTCCGAGTGCTCTCTACCTTTTAAGAAAATGTATTTTACACATTTATTTAGTTATTTTTTTTTTGTTAAATTCTTTAATTACAATGATTTCTAATCTCTTTTTTATGTTCTCAACTCTCATCTATAGTCTATTACAACAATCTTCGTGTTGGTAATTTTTTGTTTTATTTATTTTGTTACAAAATAGATTCTAAATATCTTGATTATAAAAATATTTTTTAAGTGAGAAAAATGATTTTCATCTTGAAGAAAGTGAACCTTTATCCAGTTCCACTCCATCAACTACAACCTCTAAACCTCAAAATAAAAGAGCTAAAATCTCTGAAATATGCTAGCATTTTGATATTATATCTTTGAGGGTAGTGAAAAAGTTAGGTCAAAATGTAAGTATTGTCCATCTGATTCTACTTGGAAAGTTGGTCAAGGAACTGGAACAGTTTCTAGACATCTTTTAATTAAGCATGCAAAAGATCACTAGAAAGATGACCCTAAACAAACTCAAATAAATGCATCTGATTCTGAAACTTTCAAATATTCACATGCTAAAGCTAGGGAATGTATAACTAGATATAATGCTATTTCTAAATAACTTTTGAGTTTTACTGAATATCTTGATTTAGAAGACTGTTTGAGAGAAAGTGTAAATCCTCAATATAAACATGTTCTTAGGGACACTACTAGAGGTGATGTAATTAAACTTTACCATAAGATGAAAGATGAATTAATTCAATTCTTTTCTTCTTCTCCTTCTATGTTTATTTGTATTACTTCTGATTTATGGAGTGCACATAGTGCGTTGAGATACATTGTAGTTAATTCACATTTTATTAATCATAAATGGGAGTTAAATGAAAGAATATTAGGTTTTCAACAATGTGATTACCCTCACACAGGTAATGTGATTTTTTAATATATTATGACTATATTGCGTGAATAAAATATTTCTAATAAAAATTTTAGTATCACTCTTGATAATGGTAGTGCAAACGATAGTGTTATTAAATCATTCAGAGATAATTTTACTCTTAATGCTAATCAAAATTCTTCATTACATATATGATGTCTTTTTCATATACTTAATTTAGTTGTTAAAGTTGGAATGGAATAAATATCTCTATATTTGGGAGAAATACATTATGTTATTTCATATATTAGCCTCAAATACTAGACATCAAGAATATTTAAAATATTATGGTTTAAAACCAAGAAAGCTACAGATGGATGTAGAAAATAGGTGGAACTCTACATATTTAATGTTAATGACAGAAAAACTTTATTGGAGTGTAATTTGTAATTATGTAAATGAAAAAAAAAGGTTAAATTATTGTAAATAGTATTCGTTGTAATTTATCTAATTATTTTCTTGAGTTTTTTGAACCTTTTTATGTTTCTACTAATATTTGTTATGGTATTTATTATGCAAGTTCACATCTTGTTCTTAGACAATTTTTAGAAATTACTAGCATTTTTGCACGTTATAAGACAAAATGATTCTTTTTGATCTATTGTTGAGAAAATGGAAGAAAAAAATTAAAAACTATTGGCAGAATATTCCTAATACTTTTTGTTTTGCTATTGCTATAGATCCTAGGATAAATTTAGTTGGAGTTGAATTTTTCATTGATTTAATTTCTAAGAATTTAGGAGTTTCCCCTGTTGTAGATATTAAAGAACCAACATCACAATTAACTTCATTTTATTCAATATATGAATCAAAATATAAAAATGATGATAGTAGTTCATCTACACAAATGGTAGTTCTATGAATATTTTTCCACAAAGAATGAAATTTAAGATGAAGAACATTATTTTTACTCCTCATAGATTAGAACTATATAAATTTTTTAAAATGGAATATGGAAAGTAAATTTAACGAGTTATCCAATTCTTTCTATTACGGCACATGATCTACTAACCCTTCTGGTCTCTACAGCAGTATCAGAGTCTGCTTTTAGTGCAGGTGGACGTGTACTTGAAGAAAAAAAAGTAGATTAGCTCCTGATATGATGGAAGCCCTCATATGTGTTAAGGATTATAGTGATGCCACCAAAAGAAGACAACAACGACTAGACCATATCATTTAGGATTTTTAAGATTTAGATGTTAATGAAAATAAATTATAGATTAATTACTAATTATTTAGTATATTTTGAGATAATTATATGTATTTTTTTTATTGTTGCAAGTGATTGATAAATAGGTAGGTGCCAACTTAGTTGGGATGTGTCTAATATATAGTGATGCAACTCTTAAATTTAATAAATTAGAAATAATAACTATATGATACTTAGAGTCTCTATGATTATTATCTTTTTATAATTATTTTAATTATTATGACAAGTTTTTCTATTGAGGTTGTAAAGAAATAAAAAATTATATAAATCTTACAACATGACTTTTATTTAGTTTAATGGTATTCATATACATTTCCTCCCTTCCCACCAAGGTTTATTTCGAACTTCAAAGTCCTTACAGCGTACTCAATCTTTAACCGGCATCTCATACTACCTATAGCATCATTAGTCTAGCTAGCATTCTTTAGCCCTCGTCCTTTCATTATGGCATGAGTAGAGGCTTCAGCGGTATACCTACGAGTAGGCAAAGAAGTAGTGGTAGCATCAGTACCTGCATAGTCTTTGTTTTTACAATAAAGAAAGGTGAACTAGTAGATAGGGTTGAGTCAGTTGTTGATCCAAGAAGTGGTAGTATCATACCTTCCATATCAAGAGCTAGAGAGATTTCCGACCCATTTTCTATCGTGAGATTGAGTTCCTTATCTAGAAGCATACTGAGATAGATAGTCATAGTGGCTTCCATATTTATCTTTTGAAAATTTTAACATGTCAAAAGAAAGTTAAGGGTCCGGTCCGGTTCAAACTAACCAGACCGGCACGTTAGTCAGACCGAATGAGGCCCGACCCATGAAATCAAGAGCCGGTTTGGTGGTTCATTCTGGGGCCCCATATATATCTCAAGGGTCATTCCAGAATCGGCTCGTGAATAGGCTAAAATAGCCCAGAATTGACCCGTGAACCACCCGGGTCGACCCGATTGCCACCTTTAGGCGCAGGCAGACCTTAAAAAAGGAGTGGTCCATCTCAAACTGTCAGAAACAGAGCTTGATGATGCTTTTGAGGATCAAACTTTGGTGTAAGTACCGTCTCTTCTTGTGCCTTTTGTATCTCTATCATTGGTTTATCATTTATAGGTCAGTGCCTATAATTTCGTAATGTTGGTGCATTTTGGCCGTTGCAAGTCTTCCGTGTTTGTGGCAGCTGTTGTACTTCGCGGTATAAAGCTCAATTCACTGCCGCGACCCAAAGGTGTGAATCCCTTTAATAGGATAATGAATGACTGGCGGGGGAGGTTTAGGAGCTCCGTGCTGAGGCGGGGACGACAACGAGCCTCGAGGAGGAGCTGCTTCGGGCTCAAGAAGTCCGTCAAGTTCTAGAGGCGCAACTATTTTACCGTGATAAGGTTGTCATGAGTCTCTGTCAGCAGCAAAACACCTTATTGAATAAGTTCCTCCTTTAGGATGAGAGGTTTTTTGGGATGAGAATCGAGAAAGGAAGGTTACTCGTCAATTGGAGAATTTCAAAGAATCCCCTAAATTCAAGCCTGCCCTTCTCGTGGATTTTTTCCTTGGTTACGACAGCTGTCGAGATGAGATTTTCAATTCTTACCTTGAGCTGGACCTGAGCTTCCTCAACTTTCCTCTGGAATCTGTGCCTTGCCCTCAAAGCCCTAGTCTTGTTGATACAAAGGCTTCCCAGCCTCCTATTGCTGTTCAAGGTGACTTTATCATTGGGAAGCCTCTTTATTTCAGGGTAAGTGTTTAGTTTAGTTTAGCTAACGCTTCCACGTTAGTGTTTAGGCTTAAGGGAATTTGTTGAATCATGTAAGAGTCACATTTTTCAAAGAGGGCCCACGCTTGGACCAAGTACATGGTCATATTATCCCCCTTCACCTGATATTCCTCCCTGATTTGGTTGAGAATAAGTTAAGAGTAGTTGTAAATCTCCAACGTCATCGAATTCATGGTTCCGGCCAATCGTAGCACCCCATACTCTACTTTGTTGTTCGAAGCTTTAAATCCAAAGTGCAAAGCGTACTCAATCTGAGATTGGTCAGGCACCATGAGTAGTACACCGGCCCTGCTTCCCATTTCATTGGACACACCGTCCACATATAGGGTCTAGAGGGCTCTGCCGGTCTCCGCTTCTTCTTCACAACCCGTCATCATATCCACGATGAAATTTGTCACTGTATGCCCCTTGATGGCAATTCGTGGAATGAACTGAAGGTCAAATTCACTAAGATCAATGGCCCACTTAGTGATAAGTCCTGAGATCTCAGGTTTCTGGAGGACCTACCAGAGCAGAGAACTTGAATGGGGTGGGCGTGGAACTAGGGACGAAGTTTTCGTGGGGCCGTGACCACGGCAAGAGCCATGTTCTCCAGGTTTGGGTAACATTTCTCCAACCCACCATGGCCTTGCTAACATAGTAGATTGGCTTCTGGATGAAGCATCTCCAATTTAGATTAGGGCGACGCCGGCAACCATTTTCTAGACCACTAAGTACTAGGACATCACTTCTCCAGACATGGGTTTGGTGAGTAGTGGCGGGGAGCTCATGTTGCTATTCAAAGCTAAGAAAGCTTCATGGAAGCGTTCTTTCTCAAAGTTTTAAAGAAAGGAAGACACTTATCTATGGCTCGAGAGATGAAGTGATTGGGGACGCAACCCGCCCTGTGAGACATCGGACCTGCTTAACGCTTCTTTGGGGATCCATCTCTAGTAGTGCCTTTATCTTATCAGGGTTGGCTTTGATCCCTCACTAGTTGACCATAAAGCCTAGAAATTTCCCTAATCCAATGCCAAAGGCATACTTCGAAGGGTTCAGCTTCATCCAATACTTTCTCAAAGTCTGGAATGTTTCGGTGAGGTCGACAATGTGGTCCGCACACCGTTTGCTCTTTACAAGCATGTCATCCATGTACACCTTCATGTTTCTCGATATTTTCTCAAAGAACACTTTGTTCACCAGGTATTGAACTTCTCTTATAAACCTAGCATAAAACAGTTTCTCCACTTGCCAGGTATTGAACTTCTCTTATAAACCTAGCATAGAACAGTTTCTCCACCTCCACAATGATGGCTTCATCTCTTTCAACATCTACACTCTTCCTTTTTTTGCTCGACTGGCTTAAACTTCGGGTCTTCATTAAGGTGGTGAGTTATAATGCACCGGTCTATGCTGGGCATGTCCTCGTGGATCCATGCAAAGACGTCGCTATTGTCTCAGAGGAACTTCGTGAGTTCCTCATTTTTCTCTAGGCGGTGCATCGACCTAATTTGGACCATCTTCTCTGACTAGTCTGGGTGAGAAAATAAATGGTTCCACAGTTCCACTGGTTCTCCCTATGGTTGTTTCATGGGTGGCTCGTCGATCATGACCATTCTCTTATCGTCATTTCCCACAGACGATGCCAACTGTTGTTACCAAAAATCTCCACTGTGAGGTGGCATGCTATTAATCCTCCACGTAGGGATCATCTCTATTGGAAATCTTCACAACACAAAAAAATAACTCTAAAGATGAAGAAAATTGGAGGTGGTTTCCTTATCAAAGAGCCTCCGATGCCTAAGTCAATATCTTGGAGAAAATTTGATAGAGTTTCCTTCAGGAGAAAGTTGCGTACCTTATACTATCTTTAAAAAGGGTATTTATACTTGGATTTGGGAGATGGATGCACGTCGAATACGCTTCGGGCGAGGTGATGGCCTTTTTCAGAAATGATGAGTTGGGGGCGACATTTGATGTCTTTCTCCCCCGAGCTGACGTGAGGGGAGGTGCATTAAATGTAAATTTTCCTTAAGTTCTACTAGGCATGGTAAATGTGACCGTCTGGTAGCTAACTCGTTACTTCATTATGGCAATTTGAAGTCGACATGTGCCTGTTGCAAATGGGAGAACGCCGTGTGGGGCACCACTTTCGATGAATAATGACGATGCCTAACATAGTGCTAGCCGAGCTTCTGCGTGATACCTTCCCCTCGAAGCCTCCTAGTTTATTGTAATGAATGTTCTATAGTGCAAGTATACACTATCATCGTCAAGTAATAAATTTCAATAAAAATAGAGTATCGTTCACAAGACTGATTGATACTAATAATTAAAATTAACTAAACTTTAATTCTACTTGAGAATGACGAAAAATTGGGTTTTTTAATTAAACTAAAATTCTATTTAAACTAAAATAATAAAGATTTGACAAAAATAAAATTTGAACAGTTAAAAACTCTAGCGTTTTTTATTTCACTAAACTAAACATTTTCTAAATTTCAATTTTGAATCAATTAACGTTTATTCAGAACATTGATAGTCTATTTCTCTAATAAAAATTATTAATATTTCTCAAGTATCGATAATAATGAATAAAAAATATGAATCATACATCTCTGTCAAGATTCAATATAATGAAACTCATTAAACACAAGAAATTATAGTTGCTACATTAGATTCATAATTATCTCTAACTTATGAAATTCTAATGGTGTTATAAACAAAACGTAAATTCAATCATCACTTCTCAGTCTTAGAATTAAATCCAAAATCATGCAATAGTTAGTCAGACAATTACAAGCATTCAAAAATAATTATAACACTCAATAATACTAAATTAACATTGATTAAATTAAAAATCAAAATTTATGAACAATCATGGTTTGGCTACATCGTAGCATTAGATACATAATTTAGAACATACTAGAATAAGAAGATATCCTAATAATATTAATAAATATAGAGAAAAAGAGAAGAAAAAACAAGACTTCAGGATGAATTGAGTTGAGATTCGTCTCCTGGTTGGATTCGTCTTCGTTTCCTCTCTCAAAAGCTTTCTCCTCTGCCTCTCACATCCAAAAAGTCCCCAAAAGACCTAAAATAGTCTCTTTATAAACTAAGGTTAGATAAGGATAAAATAGGAGAGAAAAACGTGAAAAATGTTATCTCGCCAATGTCACGACGCTGGCATTTTATCTGTCTATATGTCGTGTCAGCGTCGTGATGCTGGGAAGTTAAAGTCACGACGCTGGTGTTCTGTAGAGCCAGTGTCCCGACGCTCAGAAGTGAGCGCCGTGGTGTTGGCATTCTGTACAGCCAGTGTCGCGACACTGAGAAGTGAGCGCCGTGGCGTTGGCGTTATGTACTACCAGCATCGCGGCTCTGACATTCTGTACTGCTAGTGTTGCGATGCTGGCCCTCCTACCGAGTTCCATTATTTTTGTGATTTTTCTAAAATTTTGACTTTCAAATCTTTTCAAATCAATCTAAATGCAATTGAAAATCAAACCTACAAGATAGAAACAAAAATATATATAAATCAATCAATAAATCTAAAATAACTAACAAAATAAGGTTAAGATTATCTAAAATATGAGTGTAAAATGCATTCATCAAGTACTCCCGAACTTAACTTTTTACAAGTCCTCAACCAAAACAAAACAAATAAAAAAATCAAACAAGAAAAACAATAAACACTAATTCAGAAAAGCTAAGGAAATAGTGACAAGTGTTTTTAACTAACTAAATTTGCCTTAGAGATTCCAAAATAGTGATAACCCAAAAAAACTTCTGAATTATGATCATGTAAAGCTTTAACACAATTACTGACTCACATTACAACTTGAAAAGTCCCGAGTGTGCGTGTGTGTGTCACCTTAAGTTGTCTAATATCTTAAACCCGGATGAGTTTATGTTATCAAGTCTTGTAAAAATAGATCTAATAATCTATAAATAGATTAGAACTCCATAACCAAATTTTCATGCCACTCTCCACTAATGTAGGCAAACCACATCACTTAGGATCATTAAGATTTTCACAGGCTTGTAATGTATGGCTAGGGTTTAGGGTAGGATATAGAATATTATTTTGGTTAAATGTTTACCCAAAGTCACACATGTAGTCAAGAAATCAACGAGCTTAACCTAACTTCCCTTTTCACACCCCAAAACTTATCACTTTCCACATCTTGAATTATTAACCATACACAACCATTCTTCTTCTTCTTCATTTCTTTTTTTATATTTTTTTAATTTGATTTCCTTGACTTTATCTTTTCCTTAACGAGCTTTCAGCTAATAGCTCCCAAACCAGTTGGTCTTAGGGTATTAGGTGTTGAGCCACCCCTTCAAGCTTAGTTACTCAAGTCTAAAAGGCTACGAAATTTGATTGCACCATGTGAATGATAGCCAGCTGAATCTTAAAATTGTTGTCATTAATAACACCGTGTTGAATAGCGGGCACGGCCTCATTGACCATAGGCAGAGCATAATCTCAAATTTTCCTGTTATTTTGGTTGTTCACAATTTCAAGATTTTCTCTAGCGTCTTCCACGATTTCTTGAGTTTGTTAAAAAGCTTCCAAATTTTCTCAGACACCTTAGAAAACACCTGAAATTTTAAAAGAGTAAACAACCGTAAATAAAAAAATATTAAGACTCGAAGTAAAATTAAGGATACTAACTCCAATATTAATAAACAAAATCAATCCCCAGCAATGATGCCAAAAACTTATTGTGATTTTTCTATAGTGCAAGGGTACATTATCTTGATAAATTTCTATAAAAATATAGTGTCGTCCACATGATTGATTGATATTAATAATTAAAATTAAATAAACCTTAATTCTATTTGAGAATGATGAAAAGTTAGGATTTTTAATTAATCTGAAATTTTAATTAAACTAAAACGATAAAGATTTGACAAAGATAAAATTTGAATAGCTAAAAGCTCTAGGATTTTCGATTTCACCAAACCAAACATAGTCTAAATTTCAAATTCTCAATCGATTAATGTTTATTCATAACATTGATAGAGATTTCTCTAATATAATTATCAAACTTTCTCAAACATGGATAATAATGAATAAAAAATACGAATCATACATCTCTGTCAAGATTCAATATAATGAAACTCATTAAGCATAAGAAGTTATAGTCGCTACACTAGATTCATAATTATCTCTAACTTATGAAATTCTAATGGTATTATAAACAAAAAACAAATTCAATCATCACTCTCAGTCTCAGAATTAAATCCAAAATAATGCAATAGTTGGCCAGACAATCACAAGCATTAAGAATATATTATAACACTCAATAATACTGAATAAACATCAATTAAATTAAAAATCAAAACTTATGAGCAATCATGGTTTGGTTACGCCGTAGCACTAGATAAAGAATTTAGAACATACTAAAATAAGAAGATATCCTAATAATATTCATGAACATAGAGGAAAAGATAAGAAAAAACTAGATTTGAGGATGAGGTTGAGATCCGTCTCCCGGTTGGATTCGTCTTTGTTTCCTCTCCCAAAAGCTTTCCCCTCTGCGTTTCACGTCCAAAAAGTCCACAAAAGACCTAAGATATTCTCTTTACTCACTATGGGTCGATAAGGATAAAATAGGAAAGGAAAATGTGAAAAATGTTATCGCGCCAGCGTCATGGCGCTGGCATTTTATCTGTCTATAGGTCATGCCAGCAACGCCACAATAGGAAGTGAGTGCCATGACGCTGGGATTCTATACAGCTAGCGTTGCGACGCTTGGCGTTCTGTACTGCTAGCGTCACGACGCTGGCCCTTCTGCTCAATTCTGATATTTTTTCAATTTTTCTAAAATTTTGACTTCTAAATCTTTCCAAATCAATCCAAATACAATTAAATATCAAACCTATAAGATAGAAACAAAAATTTATATAAATCAATAAATAAATCTACAAGAACTAACAAAAATAATTTTAAGTTTATCTAAAATATGAGTATAAAATACATTCATATTTATGTTGGTTGATGTTTCCTGAGCTCCTTTAGAGGGTGACCTAGTCAGGTCGGTTCCTTCTCTTTTGGAAGCTCAGTTCTCCAATTCCTCCTCCTAGAGTTATGTATAAACATTTGTTTTGGCATGCTACGTGAGTCCATATATATTGAACATTATATTAAATTTTAGAATAATTAAATTAATTTGTTAATAATAACTATTAAAAGTAAAAATTATCGTTATTACATTATTAATTATTAAAATTAATTATTAGAATTATAGATGTGTCATTACTTATTAATATGCATAGACAATTAAATAAATAGATAATACTAATAATAATACTAATAATAATTAATCAATGGAATGTCATCACTTTTCAAGGTTTATAATGCAAAACTAAATAGTCAGAGTTAAAACTTCAAACGAAGAAGCATAAAGAGTAAATACCTTGATTGAAGGGTTGAGTGTCAACGGTGACTGTTAGGACAGGCAATGTGACCATAATTTGGTCTAGTTTGAAAATGGAGTAAAATTATAAAATATAAACTAATAGTAATCAGACATATGTATAGTAATATAAGTGAGAGTAAATTAATATTAACTAACAATAATTACACAAACGGGCTAAACAAGTTTCTCAGTTGATAATGCAATGTTATATAGAGTGCATAAAATCATAGTTATGGTAGACTATTACATAAAAAAAAACTGAAATGAATTAGTGATATTATCTTAAACTCAAGTACAAATATTTAGTAATCTTGCACCTCAAAAAGCTAGAAATTTTATTTTTAAAGCAGTGTGTCATCTTATATGAAAAATTGGTTGAACTTGATATAGACAATTAATCTATTTTCCACTAGGACCTCAAAAACTATTGAGAAGCCACTGTCTCAACCCTTGACATTTGAAAAAAATAAAAAATCAATCACCTTAATACTTACCACCTTTAGCCTCAAAGAGAAAAACATTGCTTAAACTATGTCTTTCTGCTATAAACGATCAGCATTTCTAGAAGTATTGCCACACTTGATTAATTTTTTTCCCTCATTTGCAACCATATATAAAACGGAAAAGAATCAATAATTAGTAAACAAATATATAACAATATTAACTAAAGTATTGGACGATCCTTACAAATTTTCACCTAATTGTATCCCTAACAAATGGTTACATAGCTTTAGCCTCTTTATCCTAAACACTATCCACCCTATTACTGTTTTGATACATGGTTTTATGTTCTGTTTTAGAGATGCTCAAACGTCTAAGCAATGTTGTTCCACTTCTGGATCCTGAGATGAAATTGTCATCGTTGTCTCCAAAATGCTTGGGATATTCCTTAACGAATTTGACCAAAGTATCTGCTGTTAAAGCAAAGGCTTCAACATTTGTAGTCGCTTTAAGAGTCATTTTTGAGTTAGGAAGATTGGATAGGGATTTATGTCTGATAACTGATTCTAGAATCTCCTTTCCATAAACTTCACCTTTTATAAGTATCCCAGTGCTTGATGCTGGGGCTAAAGTTGAAGTATTATCGGTAGAGATTGCGTGGGTTAACACAGTGCCTCGAGTGAAGAAAAGTATTCGTTCAATAGGTTTTCCCTCTTCAACAATCTCAGCTTGGTCTTTGAATATCACTGGTTTAAGATGGTTGTCGATGATCTCATACAACAACTTCTCATCAGTCACATTATGCGTCTTAAGTACCTGTATAACCCATAATATATTATATAGGTTCAGAATAAAGATCGAGTTGGGTAAAATGTCACAGAGAACAAAAGAATTGAATTCTTTGCGGTTCTTAGAAAAGGCAATAATAAATTACTAAAGATCATAGTTAATGATTAACTTACTGATAATTACATTCAAAATTAAATAGAACCCATACATTTTATTAATAAAAAACTAGTCACTCTCGAAATATTCTAGTTTTCACTAGAAAACTATATGTTACCGTGACATAAGTGGCAAATTACCAAGGACATGACCCAAAAATCAGCAAGGCCACCTTATAATTAAAAAACTCATTAATAATTGTATTTTGGACAAGATAAAAATTATAAGATTGAATCTTCCATGGAATAGCATATAAACGAGATATTTTTATTCGAACTATCGTCTAAGTCCTTTAACGACGCATCATGATCTACCCTAACTAGCTCGAAGCTGTATATTTCGAGTACCAAAAATATCTTGCCAAGCCCCATATATAGTATTTTTATTTTTAATTACTTATTAGCTGATCATTGTATTTGACTGTTTACATGTGATCTTCCCTGTAATTAAAACAATATATGTAAAAGCCAACTATCATTTTTCAAAATCTAAAAAGCAAATATAATTCCGGATTAAAGTAATAAATAATTTTCTATATCGTGCAATATGCATAATGATAATATATAATTATATGTTATGAAATATGAGAAGGAATGTGGCATGAAACATACAACAAATTAGCATTTAATTAGTCAACTATATATTTATTTATATTTCAGATAAGGAGGTCGAGTGACTCACTTCTTTTATCATTGTAAAGCAGTGATTATGCTTTATATTCCTTTTGACTTCCGTGGGTAGAATACTGAACAAAGTCTTCAGATTTACTTCTTTATCTTTAGCAAGTTTTTCCCACATGCATTTCATAATGTCCTTCTTCGTTTCGTGATCAATTTCAGAAGTTTCCGTCATCCACATGTTAATCTCCTCTTCTTTATTTTTCATTATTTTCTCTCTCTCATAGGATCTTACAGCTGACAACTGTAAATATGTCTGCTCAACATTGAGATATAGGGTTAGTTCATGCTCGTCAAACAACAGAATGCAAAAGCTAAAAGCGTTATCACTAATCGATTGGTAGTGTACACATTTGTTGAGCTGTGTCACCCACGTGGAAAGATAAGCGACAACAAACGAATAAATAAAAGAATAATTATAAAATGATCAAGTAATTGATTAAATTTTAAATGATCAAGTGATGTGACAATCATTTATATGTTGTTGTTTGATAACTCATTAAAATAGTTTGACAAACTAACTTACAAATCATTGTCACGTAACTTGATCACTTAAAACTTGATCAATTACTTGGTCGACTTAGAATCACTCTAAATAAAAACATGGCATAATACACAGATTGAGATGCTTATAGAGAACATTCTGACCGCAGGATGTAAACACAGTCAAGATGATTAAAAGTTGTTGAAGACCAAGTAAAGTAAATTGCAATAACTATTTCTAACTCATCATCCCTTAGAAATCTTCAATAAAACGGCTAGTTAATGAGCCTACAAATAAACGTAATGTAACGCCTGAAGGGCTTTGGAATGGACTTGAATAACATTGAATTCCCAATGTCTTTCTCTCTTGAATTTCATCTTCTTATTAGTAATCCTTTACAGGTAGACATGTACTTCATAATTGGGTTATAATCAATCGAATCTCCTGATCCCCTTCTTGTGAAAAAAAGAAGATAAAAATTTGGAATATTCTTTATGTAAAGGGTTTTTTCCGGTGTAGAAATCATCTACGAACAAATGATAAATATCATAATTTAAAGAGAGAATGAGAGAATAAAGACAGCATCATTTACGCGGAAAACCCTTAAAGGGAAGAAAACCCACGGGAAGGTCATCGTTATTCACTGGTGTAAAGAATTTTACACACTTGTTGATGAGAGAAGAGAGGAAGGGCAAGTGACTTTAGTTGAGGTTTGCTTAGGTCCTACTCCATTTCTTTTTACATGAGCCTGTTTTTATAAGCCTTACAATAATAAGAATAATAAAAAGGAAGGGGATGATACATCCCCTATGCTTTCGGTTGACGGGATTGCTCTCAAAATGTTTTGTCCTCAGTAACTTAATCAGTCATAGTCACTTCGTGGTTCCTCGTGGTTCAGGTCAATCAATCACAACAACTTGACCGTCAGTCTGAACCCTCTTTTCTGTTATGATGTTCTAACCTGTCCAAGTAGTAATGATTCCACGTTCTTGAGATGTCGGTTCCCGTTCTGTTGTTCTTTCTCATTCTGGGAGTGATGGTCCCCCGTTCGAAAGCGATAGTCCCCGTTCCAAAAGTGATAGTCACACATTTCAGAAGCGATAGTCACTCGTTCAAGAAGCGATTATTTCTATACACGTGTCTTGGGTGCTTTTTTACCTATTCATTTGCCCTCCATCACACTCAATAAGTTTCACTTATTAAGGTGTCATGGTTTGTCCTTCCTTATTTTTTCGTTACGTCTGTTATTTCTAGTCTTTTCGCATGTCTTCGTTCTTCTTCTTCAGCATTCTTTCTGTTCTGAAGTTCTTTTCTCAACTCCTTTTCTTTTATGTTCTGAAGACTTTCCCGTTCTTAACATATTTCCTTTTCCATTCTCCACCCGTTCTAAAGACATTTCCTTTTTTGTTCTCCAGACTTTCCTATTTTGAAAACATTTCTTTTTTCTTCTAAGGACGGCGTATGTAGACGCTCCCAAGGACTTAGGCTCCTTTAGTGGAACCATGACCCTATTTTGATTCTCTTCTGAGAGCAGGACTTATGAATTACCCCTCCCAAGGACTTACGCCCTTAGTTCTTTCTTTGAGTAAGACTTATGAACTGACCCTCACAAGAACTTACACCCTTAGTTCCTTCTGAGAGTAGGTATTATGAATTATTTCTCCCAAGGACTTACGCCCATAGTTCATTCTGAGAGTAGGATTTATCAAATGCCCCTCCCGAGGACTTACACCCTTAGTTCATTCTGAGAGTAGAACTTATGAATTACTGTTCCCAAGGACTTACGCCCTTAGTTCTTTGTGAGAGTAGGACTTATGAACTACCCGAGACACGTGTACAAAAAGAATGTTGAAGCGGGGAACCATCGCTTCTGGAGCAGGGAACTATCACTTCTGAAATGAGCAACTATTGCTACTAGAATGGGGGGACTATTGCTTTTGGAAAGGGAGGGACTATCACTTTCAAAATAGGGGACCATCACTCACAGAATGAGAAATAACAACAGAACAGGAACCGGCATCTCGAGAATGGGAGATCATCTCTTCCAGAACGGGAACTGACATCTCAAGAACGGGGGATCATTACCTCCTGGATATGATAGAATATCATAATGGAAAGGAGGGTTTAGACTGACAATCAAGTGGTTGTGATTGATTGGCCTGAACTACGAGGAACCACAAAGTGGCTAGTCCCTTCCTTCCCTTTAAGGGTTTTCCACGTAAATGATGGTGTCTTTATTCTCTCATCCTTTCTTTAAATTATGATCTTTATTATTAATTCATAGAGAGTTTTCCATACCAGAAAAAAAACCCTTTACATTTGGTGCTCTTGTTGAGAATGAGAGAAAAACTCGAAGAAATCCTCCCAAAATGCCAAAAACCAAATCAAACGCTCACTCAACAAAGAAAGTGGGAATAGAAACGGCAACAGGTTGGAAGAAGACATGGGAACGGTAAGAAGTACAAAACTAGAAACAGAACAGAGAATGGTAAACTGGTTCCTTGCATATTCAATTGGCTTATTACTTTTACATCATTATCAACTTCTAAAAAAAAGAGGAAGGAGATCAGGAAAGATATCCATTCGAAAGAAGAATGAGTTAAAAAAAAATCAGAGCGGATAAGAAAAGAAAAGCTCGTAAAGCTCAGACCAGAAGAGTTTAGAAAGATTAGATAAAAAAGATCAGAAGAGCTTAGAAAGTTCAGAAAAGCTTGTAAAGCTCAGACTAGAAGAGCTCATAAAGTTTAGATCTAAAAAGTTCATAAGAGCTCAGAAAGTTCAGAAAAGCTCAAAAGTTCAAAAAAGATCGTAAAACTCATACTAGAAGAGCTCATAAAACTTAGATCATAAAAGCTTAGAAGAGCTAAAAAATGTCAAAAAAGCTCGTAAAGCTCATATTAGAAAGCTAAAAAAAGGCTTCACAAAACTTGAAGTCAGAGCTTCAGAAAAGTCAAAGTTAGAGCTTCAGAACGGAAAAGTTGAAGTACAAATTGGAGAAACTTCAACTCTTCAGAAAAGAAAAGCTGAGAAAAGAAAGACAGGAAAGAAAAAGCTGAGTAAAGAAACGCTAAGAAAAGAAGAGCTGAGTAAAAAAGAGTTGAGAAAATTTTCATGAAGACTGCTCATAAAAGCAGATTATGTAGAAAGATCAACTTCAGAAATTAAACTATATTTATTAGAAGCCAACTATATTAAGAATTACATAAGTCAACTTATTAAAGAATCTCACGGAATTTGATTTGGAGCTCTCAATCAAAACTTATGGTATGATAACGTGCATGCTATCAACTCTCTCTTTTCTTCGACAATGGAACTAAGGGCATAAGTCATTGGGAGGGGCAATCCATAAGTCTCACTCTCAGAAGGAACTAAGGCCTGAAAATTTCATGGGAGGGGTAGTTCATAAGTCCTACTCTCAGAAGGAACTAAAGCCTGAAAAGTCATTGGAAGGGGCAGTTCATAAGTCTTACTCTCCAAAGAAACTAAGGCCTGAAAAGTCCTTGGGAGGGGCAGTTCATAAGTCATACTTTCAAAAGAAACTAAGGCCTGAAAAGTTCTTAGGAGAGGAATTTCATAAGTCCTACTCTCAGAAAAAACTAAGGCCTGAAAAGTTTTTGGGAGTGGCAGTTCATAAGTCATACTCTCAAAAGAAACTAATGCTTGAAAAGTCCTTAGGAGGGGCAGTTGATAAGTCTTACTCTTAGAAGAAACTAAGGGCGTAAGTATTTGGAAAAGGTTCACAAGTCCTACTCTCAGAAAGAACTAAGGGCGTAAGTCATTGGGAGGGGCAGTTCATAAGTCCTACTTTTAGAAGGAACGAAGGGCTTAGGAGGGGCAGTTCATAAGTCCTACTTTCAGAAGGAACGAATGGCTTAGGATGGGCAGTCATAAGTCCTACTCTCAGAAGGAACTAAAGGAATAAGTTGTTTGAAGGGGTAGTTCATAAGTCATACTTTTAGAAAGAACTAAGGACTTAAGTATTTGGAAAAGGGAATTGATAAGTCATAGCCTCATAAGGAAATCAAAACGGGGTTATGTTTCCACTGAAAGAGCCTAAGTCCTTGGGAGCGTCTATGTACGCCGTACTTAAAAGAAAAAAGAAATGTCTTTAGAACGGGAATGTCTTCAGACTGGGAAAATCTTTAGAACAGAAAAGAAAAGAACTTCAGAAAAGAAAAGAAAAAAAGTTCAAAACAGAAAAGAAAAGAAGTTAAGGAAAGATCTTCAATGTAGTGAGAAAAGAAGAACTGAATAAAAGAAAGGACAAATAAATTACACATCAATAAGTGAAACTTATTGAGTGTATGGAGGGAAAATGAACATGTAAAAACTACCCAAAATACGTGTACAGAAAGAATGCTGAAGTGGGGTGCATATCGCTTCTAAAATTGGGTGACTATCGCTTCTGGAGCGGGTGCCTATCGCTTGTAGAACGGGGGAACTATCACTTCTGGATGAGGGTGACTATCATTTTTGGAACAAGGGGACAATCGCTTCTGGAACATGGAACATGTGACTATCACTTCTAGAACTGGTGACTATCGCTTCTGAAATGTGTGACTGTCAATTCTGAAACGGGTGGACTATCACTTCCATAATAGGGGACCATCACTCCTAGAATGGGAAAAAAATAGAACGGGAACCGACATCTCAAGAACGGGAGATCATCTCTTCCAGAACGAGAACCGATATCTTGAGAACGGAGAATCATTACCTCCTAGACATGACAAAATATCATAACAGAAGGAAGGGTTCAGACTGACAATCAAGAGGTTGTGATTTATTGGCTTGAACCACGAGGAACCAGCAAGTGGCTATGACTGATTCAGTTGCTGGTGACAAAGACAATATTGTGGATAAGTTGAGCATGACAGCTCACACCTGAAAGTAATCTCATCAGCCGTAAGCATAGAGGATGTGATCATCCCCTTTTTATGATTCTTATTATTGTAAGGCATATAAGTACAAGTACGTGTAAAATGAAAACAACAGGAGGACCTAAGCAAATCTCAACAAAAGGCACTTGCCCTTCCTTTACTTCTCTCATCAACATGTGTGTAAAATTCTTTACACTAGTGAATAACAACGATCTTTCTGTGATTTTTCTTCCTTTTAAGGGTTTTTCACGTAAATGATGGTGTCTATATTCTCTCATTCTCTCTTTTAATTATGATATTTATCATTTGTTCATAGAGGATTCACTATACCGGAAAAAATCCTTTACATTTTGTGCTTTCAATGAACAGGTAAAAAACCACCCAAGACACGTGTACAAAAAGAATGCTAAAGTGGGGAACTATTACTTCTGGAACAGGTGACTATCGCTTTTAGAACAGGTGGCTATTGCTTATAGAACAGGTGACTATCGCTTCTGGAACGGGTGACTATTGCTGCTAGAACGAATGACTATCACTTCTGGATGGGGTGACTATCAGTTCTGGAACGTGTGACAATGGCTTCTGGAAATATACGACGAATCTTATATCATCTGGGAGATACAAAAGTCAACTTATTAAAGAATCTCAAGGGATTTGATTTGAAGCTCTCAGTCAAAACTTATGGTATGATAACGTGCATGTTGTCAACTCTCTCTTTTCTTCGACAATGGAACTAAGGGCATAAGTCATTTGGAGGAACAATTCATAAGTCCTACTCTTAGAAGGAACTAAGCTTGAAAAGTCCTTGGGAGGGGCAGTTCATAAATCCTACTCTCAGAAGGGACTAAGGCCTGAAAAGTCCTTGGGAGGAGCAGTTCATAAGTTTTACTATCAGAACAAACTAATGCCTAAAAAGTCTTTGGGAGGGGCAGTTCATAAATCCTATTTTCAGAAGAAACTAAGGGTCGGAAATGTCCTTGGGAGAGGAAGTTCATAAGTCCCACTCTCAGAAGAAACTAAATGCCTGAAAAGTCATTGGGAGGGACATTTCATAAGTCTTATTCTTAGAAGGAACTAAGGGCGTAAGTCCTTAGGATGAGCAATTCATAAGTCCTACTCTTAGAAGGAAATCAAAACGGGGCCATCGTTCCACTCAAGGAGCCTAAGTCCTTCGGAGCGTCTACGTACTCCATTCTCAGAAGGAAAAAGAAATGTCTTTAGAACGGAAAATGAAATGTCTTCAGAATGAGAAAGTCTGAAGAACGGAAAAGGAAACATCTTCAGAACGGAAAAATCTAGAGAAAATAAAAGGAAATGGCCTAAGAACTGGAAAATTTTCAGAACATACAAAAAAAGTTGAGAAAAGAATTTCAGAACAGAAAGAACACTACAGAAGAAGGACAAAGAGAAGCGAAAAGACCCGAATAATAGACGTATCGAAAGAATAAGGAAGGACAAACCATTACACCTCAATAAGTGAAACTTATTGAGTGTAATGGAGGATAAATGAACAAGTATAAAATCACTCAAGACACGTGTACAGAAAGAATCATTTCTGGAACGAGTGACTATCGCTTTTGGAACGGGTGATAATCGATTCTGGAATGAAGGGACAATCGCTTCTGGAATGGGTGACAATCGCTTCTCGAATGGGTGACTATCTCTTCTGAAACGAGGGGATAATCGCTTCTGGAACGGGTGACTATCGCTTCCAGAACGGGGGACCATCACTACCAAAATGGGAAAAAATAACAGAACGGGACCGACATCTCAAGAACGGGGAATCATTACCTCCTGGACAGGACAAAACATCATAACAGAAATGTGAGTTCAGACTGAAGGTCAAGTGGTTGTGATTAATTGACCCGAACAACGAGAAACCATCAAGTGGCTATTACTGATTAAGTTGTTGAGGACAAAACAGTTGGAGCAATCCCATCACCCGAAGGCATAGGGGATGTGATCATTCCCTTCCTTTTTATTATTCTTATTATTGGGAGGCTTATAGCACATGCCCTTCTTCTTTTCTCTCATCAACAAATGTGTAAATTTTTTTACACCAATGAATAACAACGATCTTCCCATGATTTTTCTTCCCTTTAAGAGTTTTTCACGTGAATGATAGTGTCTTTATTCTCTCATTCTTTCTTTAAATTATGCTTTTTATCATTTATTTTCTCTATACTGAAAAAAATCCTTAACACTTTCTATTCCAGCAATTAACTCTAACTCATGGAGATTTGATGAAAAAACAATATAAGCATTCTTAAATGCATGTATGTTAAAAGTTTATTGGAGTGAACTCTGAAACATGGTGAATAATAATTAAAGCTCTAGCTAGGTAGATTTATCTTACCTGTAAATTTCCAAGGAGATATATGAAAAGAAGAAGTCCAGTGATGGTAATAGTATCTGCAAACAAATTTTCCCATGTGTAGTAACTTGTTTGGAGGTTTGAACCGAAAGAGCTGCAACAAAAATTTTCAAAAATGACTAGATCTTTAGAGGAACGGCTGAAAAAATCATGAGAGAAGTTACTTCCGAAAGTTCCATTAGAAAGGAAAAAATGATATTAAGATCCTTTGACTTTTTTGTTAAACAAAATATGATTTTTTCACGAGAGAAGACAAACATGCTCCCGCGCTAGAACCTACACTACAAGAAACATGGGTTTTAGCGACCAAATTACTGGTCTTTAAAACGCCATTTTCTTGTAGTGCTGGTCTAGCGAAAATTATTGCTAGACCCTAATCTAGCGCCCTGCCATTAAAATTTACACTCCTTAAACTAGAGTCTAGCAAAAAAATTTCCACTAAACTCAGTATAGTAGTCGCTGATTTTAATCAAAAAATTTAAACTAAAATGGCAGCTTAATCTTTTCGTCTATAAAAAAGGTTGTCTGTTAAAAACATATAGAGATGTCCTAAAACCATTATTTTCTTTGACAAATGGTTGTTTATAAAAATTTCTCAAATATTAAACACTATGTGTGAAGTTAAAATAGGTATGTTCACTAAGGAACGAAAATCAATTTTGCTCGCTTTGAGGTGTGTAGGAAAGTCAACGTTATGGGTGCAAACTACCTTAAATTCCGCAGTCCCCAACCAAAGCTGTAAAGGAATTTTTGTGCAAAAGTGGGTGAAGCCACTATACCAGATTGTAGCACACTTGTGAATATACCAAAGTCGAAACGACTTGCATTCGTTGGATTTACAGGACATGAGTCATTTAGAAAGTTGATTGTCGTCTGATCCACTTTGAATTCATCGCAATAAAATGTCTTCGACAAATTGCATCCATTTTGTTTTTCACACGCATATTGCCAGCATTGTGTCTGTCTCTGTATTGCAAATAGGTACCAAAAGGCTCCAGCAACCTTCAAAATCAAATCACCAAATATTAACATATATAATTGAATCAATTAATTGAATTAGCTATAGGAGAATTGAAGGGAACTTACATGACTGGCAATGATGTAGAGAAAGAAATTAAAAAGACCTTTGGCAGAGGCAGTTCCAACTTTGCCACGAGAACTCGGATTATCGGTACATTCCTTAGCTGTTAGGTGAATACGGTAAATCCTTGGCAAATATTGGAAGAGAAGAATACAATTTTGGAGCTTCCTGTTGTCTGATGATCTTGAGATTGTCGTTTTCATAAAGTAAATGCCTATTAACACCTGCTCAATGTATGTATCGTAGATGACGTGTTAGCATCTGTGGTAAAACAAACCGTTTCCTTACCAATAACTTAGTATTTGTACTTGGATTATATTTTTAAATGATTCTTTATGGTATCAATTTAAAATTTAAAATTTTAGATTCAAAGATTATTAGTTACATTTTTTAGCATATCAGAAACTTAATCTACTTATCAGAAACAAATAGGAAACGCATCGAAATGATATGTGTAGCCAAAATACATCATTACTGGCACAGATTTGCTTGTCAATACAAACAACCAAAGCAAAAGGGTAATGCTTTGTCATTGATAGTAGAGAAGAAGTTGGTTTGGTTACCTGAGGGATAGGAAGAATAGCAAGAAAGTCAATAAGAATGTAGAACCAGATCCTTCGAAATACTCCCCCAAAAAGACTAGTACTTTTTTGTGAGGACCGATATCGGTTTGGTTTGGATCTCTCATATTTTTCTGCTTCAATACCAGAACGAATGTTGTGTATAATATGTAATATAAAAGTAATGTCCAAAACTGATCTCAAAACAAGTGTTGCGGGCAACAACTTTTTATCCATCCTAAGACATTTCTTTTCGTCATTGGTCACAGGAATGTAAAAGAACAATGGATCAATCATCACTGCAACAACACATGCGATTAGAAATATCATATTCCAAGCTACAAGGTAGTGCTTCTCTGGTTCATCAATCCGTGCCTTTAATTTCACTATCCAATATTTTAACTTTGAAACTCGTCTTTCATTCTTCGACGTCTGCTCTTCAGAAATGCTGAACGAGTAATTTAATGTACAATAAATTATTACCTTTCAAATTGAAGTAGAATGCATCAAAATTCAATCACTAAACATAAATTGGAGTTTTATTTAAAAATCATTTATTAAAAAATTCTCCGAATATTTTTAAGAGCAGGGTAAAACAATAGCAGGCCAGTTCGATGACGATATAGTAAATAGAAAGTAGTGTGTGTAGAGAATAATAAAAAATTAATTTCAAGAGAAAAAAAAATACAGAAAGAAAAAGAACTACTTGCCTGAGAGTTATGTGATCGGCAGCCATTGTTTATTTGTTTATTTGTTTTCCAAGGTAGTAAATCATGGCTTCATATAGAGCACACGTCGCAGTGTAAGTAGGAAATTTCTTACAGGAAGTCAACGCGAGTCTTTTCTACGACTTTTTCCGAACTAAGGAAAATTTCAACTCGAGTGTCTTTCCCCGTTGTACTGTACTTTAACAAATATTTGAGGGTGCTGTATTAATAATTATAATCTATAAAATATTAAAAATGTCATCTCATAAGAATTGTTTTGGACAATTTAATCTATTTAAATTTAAATTATTCCAAACATACGTTTTCTATAAATTAATCTGATTGACTTTGACAAATTCAACCATACATTAAATCTTTTTCAGTCTAAATTAATAATCAATATATTTTTCTTTGACAAAGAGATCAGTAATCATCAATTTATGTATTAAATTGCCTGCCCGTTTTCAATAAAATTTCTAATTTTTACTAATTAAAAATTAATTTCTATTTTAATGAATCATTTCTAATGGACTGTTTAGAAGGCCCAAAGTTCAAGAAGTTGAATGATTAGTTTTGTTTAGTTCATATAATTGTAATCAAATTACATACCCAAAAATGCCTATTAAACAAATTGAGAAAAGATTAGTGCAAACTTGTTTTAGGATTTATTGTAAATTCATGTTCAATGAATATGTTTATTCATTTTTTAAATACCTTCAAATTATTCTTCAGTTTATGTATTTCATAATCTATAAACACTACTACAAAAGTAAGTTACAATGATAGCCATAAAAAAATTCTATGACGGTTTTGATAAATCTATCATAGAAAAAATGTGCTCGAGTGGAAATTTTTTGTTTTGAGTTACTATGACAGTATATAAATAAACTTTCATAATATGTTTACCTTTTATGACAGTGATTTTTTTAAGCAGTCATAATTTTTTTTACCTTTTCTCAAATGACAGGTATAATATAATTTGTCATAGTTTTCAAGTTAAGGTTAATTACAAAAATACCATTATATATTTTTCATAACTCAATCCTCTTTGCTAGAAAATCTCTCCTCTCTGAATGAACTTAGAGCTCTCTCTCTCTCACGAATGCAAATCTCTTTTGAATGAACTCTCAGCCTGTTCTCTCTTCCTCTTGAGCTCGCCTTTGTACTGCCCTCTCTTTCACTAGCCTGCTCTCTACACTGTTACTCCACCTCTCTCTCTGTTACTCGCTCGTCTCTAATCTGTTCTCTCTCGAATCTCATCCTCTAGCGACGGTTCTCGCTCTCTCACAGTGAGTTTGTAGCTTTTTTATATGTATTTAGTGTTATTTGTTCTACTTTAGTTTTATTGAGATTTATGGTTTAGATTTTGAGTTAGAGTTTAGAGTTTTCTGATTTATTTAGGGTTTAGATTAGAGTTAGGGTGTAGAGTTTTCTGATTTATTTGATTTCTCCATTTGGTTGTAAGGTTTGAATATTATGTTTTCTGGATTTGAGCCATGCATGTTATCGGGAGTTAGTGTTGGAGTAATTTGCAACCTTGTGTTCCCAGAGTTGCTAATTACTGTGCTTTTTACTATTTTTCTAGCTTGGTATACATTGAAGACTTGTGGGAATGAGATGTTTTTTTAGAAATTGGAATTAGAAGAGATCAGGAGAAGTGGTTTTGTGAAAAATGATGCTTCTGATGCGATTGAAGGGCTCGAAAAATTTCAAGAGCCTCTGTTGGGTGTAGAAAGTATTTGTAAACTTAGGTTTCCATGAAGAAATTGGGAGTCGTTCTGGTATGATTTTCTTTCTACTTTCTCTATCTTATTCGTGGGAATCACTACAAACATGTACAATTAGCTAATTTCAAATAATTCTACAGGATTGTTTACAATATACTTACTAAGTGTGTGTATTTTTTTTATAAATTAGTTGGCTTAATGACGCTTTAAACTCTAATATTTTAAATGCCCTAATCAACTCCTTGAACTATTTTAAGTTTCAACTTAAACCTTTCATTTAACACCATTATTAACCATGATTGATTAACCTTTCATACTTTATTGTATTTTTATGTTTAATTAATTTGACCATCTTCAGCTACTTGGCTCTTTAGTTTGAACCTTCTCTATTGGTTTGAATCTTAAGTAGATAGAATAAAAGCATTGAAAATTGGCCAATTATGTTTTGTAAGTATGGCTTTTTTCCAACTAACTTGTGACAAATGACTAAAGCTTATAATCAAAAACATAAAATCAAATAACATGTGCTTCCTAATACGTTGTGCATAGTTTTATACCGATTGAACCTTGTGGTGTCTAATAAAAAATGTAATATCTTAACTTAGATGGTTGAAGAAGGATATGCAAATTGCTCTTATTTCATGATTTCTACAAAAAAGATTAATTACATGTTGTTTCAATATTGACTGGTTGAGGAAGCACCATACTAGTTTCAATATGTACCAGTTTTTCTCTTGAAATTTTATTGGCCTTTTCACTCATTTATATGTTCAATTTCAACAGTGAGGTAGTCTATGGAGTCCTAATGTGATTAACATGATGTTTTCCCCCATTGTTTGCTTTATTGATGGAGTTCCTGCTATTAAGCATTTGGCCCACGTGATAAACCTTTACAATAGGTTTGAAAGGTAAACTTCTTATAATGCATTCAATTTAATTCTTTTTCTAATAAAGCTATAAATTTGGTTAATATGTATTGTGTTGCTAATTTCTAATTTCACATTGTTACTAATTTCTTGGAAACAAAAAGTTATTTGGTGACAATGGTAAAACAGAGATTTCACATTATTCTTCGTGCAATTTTCTTCATCTCTTTTGTAATTTTGATGGATTGAGATATTCTTAACCTAAGAGGTGCAAAGAAGCATCTAGTGTTGTTAATATGAAAGTATTTAACTTTTGGGCTACATCATGAAATGTCAATCATAAGGATAATAACAAAAAATGTTATATGACAACCTTTAGAGCCTACTCTAACTGATGAAATTTCAAATGAACAACCACAAGACCAGCTCATTGATCAACATTCGAATGGACACAAGGATCATAGAAAGGTAGTGAAATTTTAGTTTTATGTTTACTGTACTTACCATCTCTTTTAGGCTCCAGCTAATGAAATTCCAAATGAACATCCAGAAGACCAGGTCATTGATTAGTATTTGAATGGACACAAGGATCTTAAACAGGTAGTGAAATTTTAGTTTCGTATTTACTGTACTTGCCATCTCTTTTAAGGTATCTAATCATTCCTATTTGAATCTCAACCCATATTAATTGACCCTCTTCTAATTTATTGCATCCTAGGTGTTTATGAAAATCACAAGTTTTTTTATAAATCACCAGGTTTTTTAGACTTTTTTGCTTTCTTTTGTGCTTTTAATTATACTGTAGGCTAGACTTCAGTCAGACATGGATTCAATAAAGGGTGGAGCAATTTTGTCTTGCCTTCAAGCTTACGTAATTTGACTACACTCTATAAGTGACCTGATTTTTACTATAATTGAACCCTCTCATTTTTTACCTTTGAATCTTACACTTGCTCATCAATTGTATTTGTTAAATGGTGTAGAACTCTTAGAGTTGGCTCGGTGGCAACCAACTCTCTAGCACCCTTCCAGAAATAGTTCATTGAAGGAGCTAATGACTTTGTATGTTATCCAGGATAACTATAATTATTCAATGCTCGAGTTCGTTTGATATTCCTTTTGACATTTCCTCGATTGTTAATATCTATGTTTTAATTTAATTTGGAGGGCTTTTGGTTTGATGAATTAGTCAGATGTTTTCCCTAATTCTGTGAGATATGATTCCAATTATATGACTTTTGGTAGTGAAGGTGCGATTATGTATGCTGCAACTTGTTTCCAAAATCTTTTTTAGCCCATATATGAATATAATTTCATAGTGTTGTAATTGTTTGAGTTTGACTTCCACAATTGTCTTATTAAATAGTTTAAATGTCTAAAATGGTTTTGAATATATTTAGTTCTGTATGAGTTACTAGCCAGATAAACCCACTAGGCATTTTTTTGCTATGTCATAGTTTTTTTAGCTACTAAGACATGCTTTGCTTGGAATTTGATTTATGTTCTAAATGCATGCATTCAAATCTATTGTATTAAATACATTACTGTCATAGAAAAGGAAAATGCCTTTCCATGACAAGTTTTATGAAGAAACTAGACTTTTTAATGATGGGGATTCCCCATCTCTAAAAGCTTTTCACGGCATCCTATGATGATGGGGATTCCATGTCATCTAAAGACTTTTCAGGACATCCTATGATGACAGAGATTCCCCGTTTTGCAGAACCTATTATGACGGTTTTTATTAAAACGAGTAAATATGAGAGTCTGATTGATGACAGTAGACTGCTGTCATTATAGAGTTATGATGACGGGTTTTCACCATCATCTAACCTCATTTTTATAGTAGTGAAAAGCAGGCAAGGTAATGGATGAAGTGCTGAAGAAGACAATCTTCTCATACATTTGTGGTTTACAGAGGTACCAATAGTTCTTCATTTCCTTTTTATCCATAGTATGATTTGATATGAACATAAATAGCTAATTCTTATTGATCGATCTATTTTATTATTTTATGCTACCAGAACATCGATGTTTACAGGCATTACACCTTTTATTTATGATTATAAAAATGAGTTAAATAGAATCTATAAATCTATGCTGAAAACCTATAAGAGGTAAAAAGTTGATAGATTCAACTCATTAATATTATTGGACTCGATAGAAAAAAGCTATTTTAAGAAAGCAAGTAATATAAAGAATGTGTGGAAACGTGGAATTGAAAAAAATGGAGGTTAAAGAATTTGAAATAAAGAGATGAAATTTGCTTTAAAATTTTGAGAAGTTAGAATTAATGACTCTGTGTTGGGCTCTTTTGTTAATTTGTTTTTGGAAAACCAATAAAAAGTTTTGTTTTGTCTAAAAAAACACTTATCTTTTCTAAAACCAAAAATTCACTTTAGAAAACTATAGTGTTGATAATAAATACATGTTCAATTATAATATTAAAGAGACTTCTAATTTTATCAGGTCAATTATACGACCCAAATTATTTGAAGATTAAAAAAATACAACCTCAATTATTTGACACAAAAAATACAAACTTAAACTTGACGTGTATTTGACTACAATTTAACTTCGATTTAATTTCCATCGTTCCCATTTACTTCTTGTTGTCAAAGAAACCAACCTTAGAAGTTATTTTACAAATTATAATTGTTTTGGAATGAGTAATATGTAGCAAAAACAGAAGTCCTTTTGGTTGTAAGCAAAAAGTAGATATTTTTTATTGTCTCAATTATTCGGTAGCTTTAATCAAAGTAAAGAAGAAGTTAGTGACAACTCCATATATCTCTAAGACTTTTGTTTGTCATCTATCTAGCATGCCATGAACCTATATCTCTAAGTCTAATAATATTAAATAAAAATTTAGCTATATGTGCTTAACATCAGGGTTGTTCGTTTTCATTTCACGAACAATAGATCGGTCCCGTCCCACTTTAACTACTTATTTTTTTTCACACTTCTTTATTCATCTAATATATATATATATAAATATATATAATATGTACTNTATATATATCTTTAAATAAAAATAATAGATAATTTATTGTTAAAAGTAGTTTTAGTTTAATAAATTTATATCTTTCAGGTTTTTTTAATTCAATAACTTATCAAATATATTATTTTCTAATAAATGTTAAAATCAAATTTTCAAATATGAAAAATCAAACTACACGAACAAGATATTCCACGCTCTCACAAGAATATAGGAAAGGAAAGATTCAGTCATCCAATCAATCAAAAAAGAAAAGACAAACTGGAGAGACAAGTATTAGTCAATCTAGAGAGAAAAAAATTGGAGAGACAACAAGTTCAGGTCTAGAAGCCTCATGCAAGAACATATCATTAGACAAGTATTAGTCAATCTAGAGAGAAAAAAACTGGAGAGACAACAAGTTTAGGTCTAGAAGCCTCATGCAAGAACATATCATTGCTCAAGGTCATACTATTATATTGTTAAAATGACACATGTCTATTTTATTTATCAAACAATTGAGCAAGAATATGAGAGCACAAGGTGATCCTCGATTTGTAGAGTATTTATTTCAAATTGGAAGTGGAACTGAACAAACGATAAAAGATGATTTCATTTCTCTTCCAAAAGAGATAGTAGTTCCATGAGATAACGACAATTCATCGTAGCTCTGTTTAATTAGTTTCATTTTTTTCAGATTGAACAAACAAGGCTGACTCATCAGAATATATAACACAATGGGCAATTCTTCCGACCACAAATGAATACATCGATCAAATAAATGAAATAATGATCGATATCTTTTTCGGAGAAAGTAAACAATGCATGAGCTTTGATGAGGCATAAACTGACTATCAACAGGAGTTCCTCTTGCCTATTACATGAGACATCAGTCTGTTTGGCCTTTAGCTAGTCTGTTATCTAGCTTAGTTTAGTTAAGTTGTTACATAATATAATTGGTTACTGATCGTGTTCGAGAGTGCCTTATAAGTACTGAGATGTTTTATAATAATGTAATTATGTAGAAAGAATACAACTAGCTTTATTGCAACTTCTTCTTCGCCTTCCTTCTCTGTCACAACTCACTCCTTCAAACCTTCTTCTTCTTCTTATCAGTTTACTACTGTATCACGTAATTCTTCAATGTTTCCTTTCTCTTTTTAATGAGAGTTTTCCTTGCGACATTGTTCTTTTAATGAGAGTTACCCTTCTCCCACCATATTTATGCCAAGGTTGGATCAACGACGATGAAATATAAACCCTTAACAGTTGCTAAGTAAATCAAAATCTTTTACCACCTTTGCCCACGTTTATGGCCAAACAAAAAAAATTGCTTAAAAAACTGACATTAAGAGGCACTTGAATAAATTATGTCTCTCTTCTAGCATAGATCAGCATTTCTAGAAGTATTGCCACATTTGAATTAGCTTTGTTTGTTATTTGCGACAATATATAAGACGAAAAAATCAAACATTAATAAAAAGTATATATTTAGCAATATCATGTTAAAACATTGGATGGTCCTTGCAAATTTTCACCTATTCGGATACCTAAAAAATGGTTTCCTAGCTTGAGCCTCTCTATCCCAAACATCATCTACCTAATCAATTGTCGTTTTGGCGCATGATTTTAAGGTCTATTTTAGGGACGCTCAAACCTCCAAGCAATTTAGTTCCACGCCTGGATCCTGAGTTGACGCTGTCATTGTTGTCTCCAAAATGCTTGGAATATTTATTAACAAATTTGACCAAAGTATCTGCCGTTAGAGCAAAGGCTTCGACATTTGTACTTGCTTTAAGAGTCATTCCTGACATTGGAAGATTGGACAGAGATTTGTGTCTGATAACCGATTCTAGCATCTCCTTTCCATAAAATTCACCTTTCCCAAGCAACCCAGTGCTTGATGCAGATGCTAAAGTTGCATTATTATCGGTACAGCTCGTGTGAGTTAACACACTGCCTCGAGTGAAGAAGAGCACTCGATCAATAGGTTTACCCTCAAGAACAAACTCAGCCTGTTCTTTGAAAATCACTGGCTTAAGATGGTTGGCGATGATCTCATATGATAACTTCTCATCTGTCACATTATGTGACTTTAATACCTATAATTCATAATATTTGTTCAGCAATGTGAGGTAAAGTATCATAAAAAAATAAAATAATTGAATTCTTAACCTTGTTTGAGTGGAGAATTAAATCAAAAACTTGATATCTTAGAAAAATAAAATACTACATACTCAGAATCATACTGAATTATATTAAGTAATCTGACGATTATATATTACGCCATGTTTCATTTAAATATAAATTATATTAATATATAACTAATCGGTCTAGTAATAATATAGTTTTCTAACTTGTTGAAATTTCAGTGCCTCAAATTTTTTGGTGAGCAAGTTTTCTATTGATGAAATATTTTAGGAAATATATTATGTGATATGGTACGCAATGGGATTCTTTTTTTTTATTAGGAAAAGTTAGGTTTTTTTAGAGTGTCTATAAATAAGAGGTTTTAGTTTATTGTTTAACTGCTTTGTTTCACTAGAGGGTGAGAGTTGGCTCAACCCTCAATCTTAAAAGGAGCATCCCATGGTAGGGAGGCTCTGCACTAAAAGATAGAAGGCAATCTTAAGATATGAGAGAGAGCTATATTCTAGGAGGAGAAACCCTGTGATATTGAAAGGTTAGTAAGAGTACTTTGCCCGTGCTAAATATAATTTTCACAGTGTTGTCTAAGCTAATTATGATTTCGAAGGTATTTTTGTGTGTGCTAAGTTCAAATTTAGGTGTAGTGTGATTTAGGTGATGTGGTTATGTCGACATTGAGTATGTAATGTGATGATGATATAATGAGATATCCATGGACGTAGTCAAATTAAATTGGCTAAACCACGTAAAAAAATGGTTGTCATTATTTCATGATGCTTCTGTTACAACAAATGGCATTGGAACTTATGGTTTGATCTTGGATGAAACGTCGATTTGGGGTGTCACATAGTTTTATGATTTTTTTTTGTGTTCGTGATTGGAAACGATTGGGTTTGAGGCAGAGCTATAGTGATGCTGATTAATTGATGATGGTGGAATTTGAGTCAATGTGGAGATTGTTGGAATTTGGTGTCACAAATTCCTTAAGTGTTAATGGAATTCCTTAAGTGTTAATGGATCGTATATTGAGCTAAATGATATTCATATTTGGAATATGAAAGTTAGAGTTTTTTTAGTGTATATAAGTAAGAAGTTATGGTACATGGTTTGGTGGTTCTGATTTAATAGAGGATAAGATATGATTCAACCTTAAAGGGAGCATTCTATGGTGGGGAGGCTGTTGCCTAAGAGATATAGGGGAGTCTTAAGATGTGAGTGAGTGGCTCTATCCTAGGAGGGAAAGTTCGTGATATTGAGAGTCTAGTAAGAGGACTTTACCCTTGTTGAATATGATTTCCAACCTATTGGGTTGTATCTAGTCCGATCGAGACTGATGACTTTTTTTAAGCTATTTATCATTTCTAAGGTAGTGTCATATGTCTTGAATTTAGGTGACTTTTTTTAAGCTATTTATCATTTCTAAGGTAGTGTCATATGTGTTGAATTTAGATTTGATTGTGATGTAATTTGGTTTAAGTACTTACAACATAACTGATCTATTTATTAAATTGTTCATTTCTCTTTCTTGTAATTAGAACAATGTATAAAGGCCAACTAACATTCCAGAAAATCTAACCAAATATAACTTCGAATTAAAGTAGTAAATAGTTTTATATCTGCAATATATGCATAAATGATATACACATGTGCATGTATATATACATGCATATATCATTTATGCATATGGACGTGGACACTTTGTTAGGGAAGAGAAGCAGTTGCCCCCTTTCATTTTCTAATCTTACTATATTATATTTAGTAATTAAAATAAAACGTTTAAAATAATCAAAGAAATCTACTGATTAGCATCCTTTTAATTTACAAAATTACCAAATATATTCTATTTATTTTTTTCAAATATGTAAAAATAACCAAATTATATATATAGTTATACGTTGTGAAATGCGAAGGAATATGGCATGAAACATACAACAAATTAATTAGCATCACTATAGTCAACTATATATTTATTTATATTTTAGATAAGGAGGTGGAGGAACTCACTTCTTTTATCACTGTAAAGCAGAGATTATGCTTTATATTCCTTTTGATATCCGTGGGTAGAATATTGAATAAAGTCTTCAGATTTACTTCTTTATCTTTAGCAAGTTTTTCCCGTACCCATTTCATGATGTCCTTCTTCGTTTCATGATCGATCGAAGTGTCCTCTATCCACCTGTTAATCTCTTTTTCTTTACTATTCATTATTTTGTCTCTCTCATCTGATCTTAGAGCTGACAACTGTAAATATGTCTGCTCAACATCCATATATCAATAAGGTTAGTCTAAGCTCGATAAAACAAGATATAGAATGCAGAATATTAGGAGATAATCAATCGGTAGACATACTTATACTCCATAAATGGTTCTAAATATCCGAGCTCCTCCCTCTTATTGTGATAAAAAAGGAGAAAAAAATTGGAGTTTCTTTTCATTCCAACAATTAACTCAAACACATTTGGCCATTCTGATTAACAAACAATACAATTTTCTTAAATGCATAATATTAAAAGTTTGTATAGAACTCTGAATCTTGATGGATAGTAAATAAGTAAATGGCTAAGAAGGTATTCTACCTGTAAATTTCCAAGGAGATATATGAAAAGAAGAAGGCCAGTGATGGTAATAGAATCTGCAAACAAATTTTCCCATATGTTGGTACTTGTTTGGAGGTTTGAACCGAATGAGCTGCGACATTTATCAAATATACTAATTAGTTACCTTATTATTTCATACATTATGGCACAATAAACTTTGTTTGCAGATTTGGACACAATAAACAAGTCATCTTCCAAAATAATAATAATAAATAATTAAAATAAAATAAAAGGGTCAATAGCACTGTAAAGTAATCTTAGATGGGAGAACGCTTTTAACAATCTACATAAACAGAAAAGTCAAATAAATATACAAAGGGTAAAGAACACAAACTTTCCTTATAGTTTAAGTTTATTTTAATTAGTGGAAGAAAAAAAACCCCTTTGTATTAATTAAAAAATAATATCTGAACTCAATATAAAATTAATTATGAAGGAAGAATAAGAAATTAAAGAAAAAGGAGGTGAAGAGATAGTTAAGAAGGAGACCTTAAATTTCGGAGTCCCCAACCAAAGCTGTAAAGGAATTTACGTGCAAAAGTGGGTGAAGCCACTATACCAGATTGAAGCACACTTGTGAATATACCAAAGTCAAAAAGTGTTGCGTTAGTGGGATTTACAGGACATGAGTCATTTAGAAAGTTGATTGTCGTTTGATCCACTTTGAAGTCATCGCAATAAAATGTTTTCGACAAATTGCATCCATTTTGTTGCTCACATGCATATTGCCAACATTGTGTCTCTCTCTCTATTGCAAATAGGTACCAAAAGGCTCCTGCAACCTTCAAAATTAAACCACCAAATATAAACACACAAGCATAATCAATCATATAATTGAATCAAGTAATTGAATTATCAAGGAGAAGAAGAGAGCTTACATGACTGGCAATGATATAGAGAAAGAAATTGAAAAGACCTTTGGCAGATGCAGTACCAACTTTGCCACGAGAACTCGGATTATCGGTATATTCCTTACCGGTTAGGTGAATACGGTAAATCCTTGGCAGATATTGGATCAGAAGAATAAAATTTAGGAGCTTCCTGTTGTCTGAAGATCTTGAGATTTTCGTTTTTGGTAAGTAAAGTGATATCAACACCTATTGAAAAGCAGATATAATAGAGCACATGTTAAGAGTCTGGTAAAAAAAGCATATTAATTTTACTTCGATATTGATAGTAGAAAAGGTTGGTTTAGTTACCTGTGGGATAGGAAGAATAGCAAGAAAGTCAATAAGGAGGTACAGCCAGATCCTCCGAAATACTCCCCAAAAAAGACTACTGTTTTTTGAGGACCGATATATGTTTGTTTTGGATCTCTCAGATTCTTCGGCTGCGATACCAGAGCGAATTTTGAGTATAATATGTAACACATAAGTAATGTCCATGACGGATCTCAAAACAAGTGTTCCGGTCCACAGCTTTTTGTCCATCCTAAGACATTTCTTTTCGTCATTGATCACAGGAATGTAAAAGAACAATGGATCAATCATTACTGCAACAACACATGCGAATAGAAATATCATATTCCACGCTGCAAGGTAGTGCTTCTCTTGTTGATCAATCAGTGTCTTTAATGTCACTATCCGTTTTAACTTGGAAGCTCTTCTTTCATTCTTCGAGGGTTTCTCTTCAAGAATGCTGAAAAATTATGTATACAAATACATTATTACCTTACAAATTGGTGTAAAATACATCAAACTCCAACGAATAAAAGGAAATTGGAATTTTACAGCACTCCTGCTTGCTCTCTGAAGATATATTTTACAGCTGCTAAGTTTGAGCAATATTTTCTTATTTATATTTCAAGCTTAAATGTGTAAACACCACTTGCATTCTGTTTTCTCACAGTTCAAGGTTTCTTACAATTAAATCTCATGTTTCCACTAAAACACAGTTGATTTCTTTTCAAAAATCATTTACTAAATAATCTTACTAAAGAATTTTAGATTGGTTAATTTAGCAAATGAAGAATGCATTGTAAGATGGAAAATGTGTTGAACCAAGAACCGTGAATTCTAGCGTGTGTAAGAAATTCTAAATTTAACAGATTTTGTGCAACGGGGAGCTTAATTTTTTAAGTGCAAGTACTAAATCGGCCAAAAAAAATTTGCCAGTGTCGTATGACTATAAAATAACAAAACGGAGGAGCTGACTTCACATTTAACCATTCATTTTCTACAAAAATTTCCATGGTAGTGTGCAACATTAACAGAGCAGCTCAGTGAAGATAGTAAACAGAAAATACAGTTATATGATTGTTTGACAAATTGAAAGGAAAATAATGTACAGAAAGAAAAAGAACTACTAACCTCAAAGTTATATGATCGGCTGCCATTGTTTCCTAAGTCAGTGAGACTTGGTTTTGAAGATCAAGGTCAGTAAGTAGGAAAATTTCCACTGTCAAAACAGAGTCATTTTTTCAGGATCCAGAAGATAAAATGGAGAGTATATTGAGCGGCGTTTGAGTCTGGAAGCTCCAAACGACCTTGTATTATTGTACATGATTTATATAGGAAAATTAATAGTAAGTCAAGTCAGTAGCCCCAGTCTTTTTCTATTAATTTTGCCAGCCAATTATCAGATGTTTCGAAACGGTCAACTTTGGCCAACTATTTATGCATATTATTCTATTCTTCTCTACATCAACATTATTCTAGCTTTTCTTAAACTAGCACGAAGCCTCACTCGCCATCGATTTCAGTTATTTAATCTGTTCACATTGTGCTATGGACCTTATTTTTCTCAAGAATATGAGCACACCTGAACTGAGAATTGTCTACCATCCATATATGACTAATTACACTTGGTTAAAATCACTTTCATACTCATAAGATAGTGGGTTCTAGTGAATGTCAACCTTTTTTTAGTGAACGGCCCAAATCCCCTAAAACTTGTAACATTGTTAACAAAAGTAATTGTCAAAATTTACTAATCTTTTGAATTTAAGGGGATATTATAGCTGATATCGTGAAATAATATAAGAATTTATTATATATTAAAAATTCAAACCAAAACAAGACGTGTTGAAATGGATTATTTTGGCATAACCAAATGGAATCATAAATAGTATGTAGCTTTTATTTGTGTTAGATTATTAAAAACTTATGATATTAGAAATTACAGAATCCGAGAAACATATAAAATGCTTATAACATTAACCACTTTGGAAGACGAGAAAAATATTTAAGTAATAAAAATCTCGGAAGAAGTATAATTTTTTATTCTCTAGTTCAAGTTTTACTGTAAGTAATTTCCAAATTAGTTGTGTTATGTATATATAATATAAACACCGTCTCCAAATAGCTCCGCTCTTGCTACGATCAAGATAATTTTAAACTATTATAATAATAATTGGCATTGGTTGTATCATGCTTTGAGTGTGAATTAATAAAATATTGATGCTACACTTTAATTAGTCAATTATAAAAGTCATTATCTTCAAAATAAAAATATTAAAGACATCTTACGTTTTTAACCATCTGCTATTGTGATATCATCAGCCCGTTTTTGGTGACGGTCTAATATTGTCTGATAATGACGGATGATATGCTTCATTGAAGCTTTAATTTGTTTTCTATATAACAAAGTTACAATTTATATTATACGAGAAAATGGACATGAACTCGCAACCTCCTATGTATTTATGTATTGTTAATGTTAGATTGTATGTGGTGAAGAAGGATAAGCTAAGAGAAGAAGCTGAATGTTCTATGGAAAGAGATAAAGAAAGAATAAGGAAGAAGAAAGAGAGATCGAGAATAAAAAAGAAATAAGAAAGATATTTTCATTAAATAACCAAACTAGAATGGTACAAAAGTATTTAATGCTACAGCTAAAGGTAACAGTTAAAACTAAAGAAACCCCATTTACAATATTGCCCCCGATTAATATTTAAATTTGTATTATCTAAACTAGTACTTTCAACATCCCCTTCAAACTGATCCCTGGAACTAAGGGCATCAGTTTTCTCTTCAAGAAGTTAAATCGAGGTGTTAAAGAGATTTTGTGAAGAGATCAATCAGTTGAAAATGAGATTTAACATGCGGGACTTTAATATCCCTTTTAGTTACTTTCTCTTTAACAAAATGAAAATCAATTTCAATATGTTTAGTCCTAGCATGAAAAATAGAATTAGAGGTTAAGGCTATAGTAGATGTATTATCACAGAACAATGTGCGAGGACAAGATAAATAGAAATGTAGATCACAAAGAAGTTGTCTAATCTAACTTAATTCAGTAGAAGTATTAGCTAAGGATTTATACTCAGCCTTAATAGATGACTAGCAAATATGGGTTGCTTTTTAGCACACAAAGAGATAGGGTTAGCCCCTAAAAAGACAATGAAACAAGTAGTTGATCTTTTGTTAAAAAGATCCCCAACCTAGTCAACATCACTGAAAGCCTAAAGCTGAAGAGATCCAGGTTTGAATAGAACATCATGATTAACGGTGCCAGCAATATAGCTCATGATTCTTTTAATCGCTGAAAAATGTGCAGATGTAGGAGCATGCACAGATTGATATACATGATTAACTGCTAAACTAATATCAGGTCTAGTGAAGGTTAAATACTGCAGAGAACCAACAATTTTTCTATATTCAGCAATATCACACAAAGGAGATCCGACTTGTTTATATAAAGGGGTTTTGGTTGAGCAAAGAGAGTTACATGGCTTAACATTGATCATACCAGATTTAAGCAATAAATCATGAGCATATTTATGTTGATTAACCAAAATATCAGCAGGCGATCTATGAATCTCAAGACCAAGAAAATACTTAAGGCTACCGAGGTCTGTCATATCAAATTCCAGATTTAGTGTATGAACAAGAGTGTTGATATAATCATGATTAGTTCTAGTAAGTATAATGTCATCAACATAGAGAAGAAGATATGTAAGAGAATTAGAATCAGATTTAACAAACAATGAATTGTCTACTTGAGATGTAGTGAATCCTAAAGTAAGAAGATGAGAAACAAACCTGTCAAACCAAGCTCTAGGGTCTAGTTTCAGCCCATAGAGACATTTATGTAACCTACATACATGGTTATGAAAGATAGAACTAACAAATCCAAGAGGTTGCTCCATATAAACCTCCTCATTAAGTACACCATGTAAAAAGACATTTTTAACATCTAATTGTCGAATGGGCCAATTATAGTGAGCACCAAGGGAGAGAATAATCCTAACAGTAGGCTTTTTTATCATTGGACTAAAAGTTTCAGCATAGTCTAATCCTTCTTCTTGATGGAAACCCTTTGCAACAAGTGTGACCTTATGTCTAGCAATAGTACCATCAGGGTTATACTTGATCCTATAAACCCATTTGCATCCAACTAGGTCCTTATCTCTAGGTAAAGGAACTAAAGACCAAGTCCCTTAGATCAGACAATTTAGAAGCAGAATTAAAAGAAGTAGGTTCAGTAGACTTGGAAAAATAAGTGGCGGCCAATGCTTTCCTTTTAAAAATACCATATTTTGATCTGGTTTGCATATGATGCCTATTCAAGGAGGATGCAACATTACTAGTATTTCCAGGCAGATCATGAGAAGAAGCATGCTCAATTTGCATATCTATGTTCAATTTTCCAGAGATATCAGGATGATTATCAATAATTTCAGACAATAGATTTACAGACTTATAAGACACATCAGAAATAACAAATATATCAGATTCAGTTTGATTCAAGTCAAGATTATCAGAATTGTCATTGTTCTTATAATCAGCAGTACCAGTATTAGAATGATGATCAACATAAGCATTTAGATCAGATTGCACAAATGTAAGTAGAACAGTAGGACCATTAAAGGCAGGTGAAATAAAGAGATTACCTTGAGTCTTTGAAGAAGTAATGTCAGTTTCAGACCTGCTAGCAAAATTTTCAAGAAGATTTTTATAAGGAAAAATATTTTCATTAAAAACAACATGTCTGGAAGTATATGTTCTTTTAGACAATGGGTCATAGCATATGTACCCTTTGAATTCTAAGGCATAACCAAGAAAAACACATTCTATGGTTTTATATTGAAGTTTATGTGAATTATATGGTTTCAAGCATGGAAAACATGCACATCTAAAAACTTTAAGATGACATAATTAAGAAGCTTATTGAATAAGACTTCAAAAAGAGACTTATTACCGAGAGTAGGAGTGGGCATGTGATTTATCAAGAATATAGCAGTGGAAAATGCATTGAATAAAAACTGAAAAGGTAAAGATGCAGTATGAAGTAAGGCTAATGCAGTTTCAACAAGATGTATATGCTTCCTTTCATCTATACCGTTTTGTTCAAGTGTGTAGGGACAATACTTTTAATGAAAAACACCATGTGTAGCAAGAAAAGATTCAAAGGCTAGACTAGTAAATTCTCCTCCTCCATCAATTCTAAAATTTTTAATTTTGACAAAAATAAGTTTTCTACAAAGGCCTCAAATTTTTGAAAGATAGGAAATACTTCTAATTTTTGAGCCATGAGAAAAATCCATGTGTATCTAGACATGTCATCAACAAAGGAAACATAATACTTGTAGCCTTTAATAGAAGAAACAGGGGAAGACCCCCAAACATCACTATGAATGAGTTGCAAAGGATAAGAAGACTGAGATAGAGACATGGAAAAAGGAAGTTTACTCATTTTACTCACAAGATAGCTAGTATACATACAATTGTCTGTTTTAGAAAAGCCATTAGATTTACACTTAATTTCATGTTTATTCAAAATATTCCTAATAACAAAACTAGAAGCATGCCCAAACCTATTATGCAAAATAATATCAGTCACCCTAGATCCATGAACGGCAACAGACGTAGGATGTTTATCATTTCTTTAAAGAACATGTAAGGCAGAAAGGATGAGATAAAGCCCATTTCTACTGGAACCTATGTAAAGAACCTGTCCCGTGGACTTGTCCTGAACCAGAAAATAAGATTCATAAAAAAAGAAGGTGCAATTATTATCTTACAGCACTTATACACATACAGCAAGTTCACAGATAAGTAAGGCACCCAAAATAGTTTAGATAGAGTAAAAGAGAGAGGAATTAGGCAGGATACCTGATATTGTGTGGGTTATAGGGAGAGTGTGGCCATTTCTAATAGCCACATTGTCTTCTCCATTATATTAAATAGGTGTGATCATGTTATTCAAATCTAGAGTAAAGTGGAAATTGCATCGAGTGTTTGAAAGCCATATCTAAGGTTTTTGATTGGTAGTTTGACAGGCCATGGTGGGCATTGCAGTAAGAGTTTAGGGAGAATTCTCACCTTGAAAAGAAAAATTCATCCTATGGTAGCTGTCCACTGCTAAATGCTCTGGCTTCTGACAAATCTGGCATTGAATTCTTACTCCTAAATAAGATTCGGGACTGAAGTTAATACCTCTCTTGAACACAGACTAATTGCCTTGTGGTGGGTTACCAAGAATTGATGAGAACTGGTTGGAAGGATGATTAGGTGGACCTCTACCCCTTCCTGAATTGAACCTCCCTTGATTAAATCTTCCACCTCTAAAGGATCTGAAACCTCTTCCACGGTTACATCCTCTGTTGAAGTTGGAATTTTATGCAGCGACTAGGGCAGAGTTTTGGAAGATACTTTCATGATGTTTGTTTTGGGTTTCCAAGAAATGTTCCTATGATTTAAGCAAAACATGTAACTCCTCAAGAGTCATAGGCTCTGGCCTAGTTCTGATGGAAGTCTTAACTACATTATACTCACTTGGTAGACCATTAATGGTGAAGATTAAAATATCTGCATCTTCAATAGTTACTGAAACAGCAACAAGTTTATCCTTCATTTCCTTAATCCTTTGAACATACGAGTCAATACTCTAATTTTTCTTCTTGGTTACAGACTGAATTTCAGATTTCAACTATAAAAATATTGGTTCTTGATATAGATGAGTACCTTTTCTTGATGGAGTTCCACACCTCTTTTGAGGTATTACACCCGACAACATAGGAGAGAGCTGCAGGCGAAAGAGTCGCGTTGATCAATATGATGAGCGCTTGATCTTGGGTTGTCCAGAGACTAAATCTTGGATTTATGGAAGATGTGGTTTGACCCTTCTCATTTGTGAGAAATTGATCTGGGCATGAAATAGATCTATCGATGTAGCCAAAGATTGAGTGAGCTTTGAGGATAGAAGAGACCTGGTACTTAAATAACATAAAAGTTGTAGAACCGAGTCTAATAGACACAAGATTACAAATATTTGACAAGAGAAACATAGGATTTGAAGTTGCAGTTCCATTGGTAATAGAGGATGAAGCAGGAAGGGTTCGATTCGGAACAAGGACACGAACTAAAGGGAGATCATGAGATTCTAATTGAGAGGTTGCGGTGGAGTCTTCAGCCATTAGATGCGAGTCACTTATGGCTCAGATACCATGAAGAAGGATAAGCTAAGAGAAGAAGTTGAATGTCGCATGCAGAGATAAAGAAAGAATAAGCAAGAAGAAACAGAGATCAATAATAAGAAGAAAGAAGAAATATATTTTTATTAATTCACCAAAACAGAACACTACAAAAGTATTTAAAGCTACAGCTAAAGGCAAAAGTTAAAGCCAAAGAAACCCTATTTACAATAATTCTCCTGATTAATATTTTAATCTCTATTCTCTAAACTAGTACTCTTAACATGTGGTACTGTCCTGATTTGACATTGTGGGTATTCGCCCCCCATTGAAGGTTTGGAAAACTTTCTATCCACTAGCAAAGTGTTACGTGTTTTGCACGTATGTGATCAAGACGATTAAATATTTTTGTTATTTTTCTCATATTTAAAGTCATAGTCTTTCCAAGTAGGTATGAAAGAAAATTGTGAATACAAATATTTAACTTTCAATCGGTGAATTAATTTTAACTGAATTTTATGTTGTTATCTTATTCAATGAGTAGAATAATTAGTATCAATATCAGAGAAACATTTGACATTTTATGATCTTTGTACTTCTCATTACTTCATATTATTAAATAATTAAAAATTATTTATTTTAATAACACCGATGTATCTTAGAATCACTAAAAACATAATAAAAATTTCATTGTTTTATTAATTAGCATCCTTCCATAAATTAATTTATTATTGTTGGTCATGGAGATTTAGAAATCGAAAACTTCATCAACATTTTTTTTCTTTCAAGGTATGTTCATTAATCTTAATAAACCATTAATAAAATTTGATGTGTATTTGAAATTGATCATGAATCTACGTTTTAAAAAATATTGATACTATCAGAAATTTATAATTAATCGTTCTTTGAATATCATAATATTAAATGTATAAAATCAAAAGTCAATTTATGAAGATACAAGAAAAGATGTAGGCTTCTTATAATAGAAGCAAGTATCGAAGATAGTAAGGAGAAGATGAAACAGAAGAAAAAAAGAAGATGAAGAAGATCACGAGAGAGAAAAAGATAGAGAGAGTGAAGCAAGTATATCAGAATATTATCTTGCATTAGTAAAACCATAGAATCTAGAACATACTATTAATAGAAGAAAGAAAACATGATAATTAACTGTCAAGCTACAAGTTAGTTAAGTAAATGACTTATATCCACATGTCATTTGACATTTACACTTAACATTCCCCCTTAAACTCATCTCATTAAGCATAAGTAGCAGTGTAAGCCAAACCGTTGAAACTGATAAAACTGAACGAATCAAACCAAACCGCAGCGCTTCGGTCGGTGTTTGTATCTGAGCTGGTTTGGCTTAGTTTTAAACTTATAAAACACTTACGGCTCAGATTGGTCTGCAGTTTCTGTGTTGAAATCGCGTCGTATTGAACCGAATCACACTCCTTATATATAAGGAAAACTTCCTCAAACCCTAGTCCCACCCTCCACCGTAGCGCAACCTCCCCTGCCTTTCTCCAGTTCTTTGTTCTCTCTGTCTTCCCTCTATCTCTCTTCACTTTCTCTCTCTAAACACTATTCTACTTCATTCCATCTCTATCTCTCTCTCTCTCTCTCTCTTCATTCTCCATCTTTTCACCCTCTCTGTCTTTTCACTCCATCTTTCATTTTTTTCTTTGTTTGTTCAATCTCTCTGTCATCTTTGTTTAGGGTTAGGGTTGGATTTTTTAGAGATTTTTCCTGTTTTAAGTTTTGAATATGAAATATTTTTTAACATTGAATATAAAGTTGAATATTTACATACTCTTTACTATAATTTTTCATTGTAAAACATTAGGGTTTGCTTCTGATATTTGATTATGGATTATTTGGTTGAGTACTGAAACTGTGACATATTTTTTTTTGTATTTACTGAACAAACCACAAAAATGACTAAACCGAGTCATTATTGAGCGGTTCGCTGCAACTCGGTTTCACTCTTACAATGTTTCAGTTCAGTTTGTAAAATAAGAGAATTGATTTATCGTTCATTTTGATTTAGAGCCATAAACTAAACCGAATCAAACCACACCTCTTACATCAGTAAGCATAGGCCTGAGTTTGTCCTTTAAAAAATAAAAATGAGATGTAGAGAGAGCCTTGGTAAAAAGATTAGCAAGTTGAAACTCAGACTCTACATGCTTGACTATAAGATTCTTCCTTACAACCCTTTCCCTAACAAAATGATAGCCTATTTCCACATGCTTTGTGCGGGTATGCAAAATACGATTAGAGGAGATGGCTATAACTGAAGTAATGTCACACCACAAGGTAGGAAGATGAAGTAAAAAAACCTGCAAATCACAAAGTAACTGCCTAATCCATGAGAGTTCAGCTGCAATATTAGCCAATGCCTTATACTTAGCCTTTGTTGAAGACCCTGAGACAATAAGCTATTTTTTTGCACTCCATGAAATAGGTAAGCACAAGAAAAATGATGAATCCAGTAGTTGATCTCTTTTCAATAGGTCCCCAACCCAGTCTGCATCAACGAAAGCATGGAGACCAAGAGAGCTTGCCTTGAAAAAAATGTCACCATCTAATTGGCCTAACAGATACCTCAGTATTCTCTTGACAACAATTAAATGAGCAGTTGTCAAGTAAATTGACAAACTCTATTTACTGGGTAAACAATATCTGGTCTGCTGAAAATGGAGTAATGTAGACCATATATAATGCTTTTAAAGCCTGTAACATATGATATGGGAGAGCCTGGGTGACTCAATAGAGGAGATTTGGTCGAGTAGGGTGAGTTACAAGGTTTTCTTCTCACATTCCAGCCTTTAATGCCATGTCTTTGACATATTTATGTTGATTGACAAAAATACCAGATGAAGGAATTTCAAGGCCTAGAAAGTACTTGAGTCAGCCAAGATTTGTCATAACAAAATATTTCTGCATAATTTGTATAAGGTGTATAATATAATCTAAATTTGTGCATGTTAGAACTATATCATCAACATAGACAAGTAGATATGTCGAAGAGCTTCCAACTTTCCTAACAAACAATGAAGAGTCAGCATGTGATGCATTAAAACCCAAAGCTGTAAGATGTGTAGTGAACTTCTCAAACCAAGCCTGAGGGGCTTGTTTGAGTCCAAACAAGCCCCTTATGTACTTGCAGACAAAATTAGGTAAACCTGGATGCTCAAAGCTTGTAGGCTGCACCATATATACCTCCTCCTATAGAATGTCACCACAAGAAATATGTCATTCTACAAGAGGTAGAAAATTCTATGAAAAGTAATCCATAGGGTTCTCGCAGCGCCTATGACAGTCCCTCATATTAAAAGTCTATGTTTTTTGTAAAGCGCAATGCCTCATGTGAGGAACCTTGTAGTCTCTCACTTTTTAATAAGATTTTTGGGCCCCCGTTAAATGTATTCAACATGTGTTCTTAATATTTGTCAATTAGCTAGAGTTTCTAATACTTTTAGTGACAATTTATAATGCTATTTTTTATAGTCAATTTACATGTACCTGATTTACATACATATTTAACACATTAAAAACTATATAACAATATCAATGAAACGTTTAATAACATTAATATTTTACTTCACTTCCACAAAAGTACAATACAAAACTAAAAACTATACAAAAGTATCATCACTAAGTCTAATCATCCACATATCATCATTATTTGTTTTAAAAAACTAAAAGCATCTAAATATTTCACAAAATAACTTCCAAAGTTCACTAAAATATCATATAAAGCCTAACGTCTAGTTCTTTAAACTTTCGACATCCATGTTCAATAACCTCAAGTCATTGTAGACCCTGCGTTATAAAGAGAATCTAGTCACCAACACTGAATTAAGTTAACACAGTGAAAATTAATGCTAGCTAATCTAGTTCATACCAATAATCAAATAAGCATATAAATCATCTAGTTCATACCAATAACTAAATAAGCATAGATACATGTAGTCTCCAACATTTTCTTCAGCATTCTAACTTGTGATTAATCTAAGTTAAGTAGGTGTAAAATGATATGAAAGTCATTAGGTATCACGAACTCAATCTAAGCTCTCAATATCAGCATGTACAAGAGACTAAAACAAATTTGCATGCCAAATAGAATCAAACCATTATGAAATAAGAGACCATCCTACAAAGGATTTGAAATTGATAAAACTACTGAGCAGTGACAGGCAGCCAAGAGAGTGTACAGTCGTACTGTAGAACTCAGATTCATGTCAATATCACTTCAAATTAAATTAGCTAAGTCAATATAATGCTATTGGAATTGAAACGAAACAAATGTAGCCTGCTAAAGTGAAACCTGTGCATTCGGACTGGGAAGGACTCAAACTGCGTCTTTTTTAGTAGATCCTTCACCTTTGGCACATCCTTTAGTATCACCCTATAAGTTCAAAGACCTCTAAGGTTGTTAACCGAAGGATAATGAAATTGATAAAACAAAAGGAAGCTTTAGTTACCTTCAACTGTGAGTAATACAACCACCCAACAAGATTGATAAAATAAAATGAAAAGAAAGAATTGTTAGTATTTGTACGATATATTATGATTAAACAAAACATATAAGATAAAAATGAGAACTAGTTTAGTTGGTGTGAGAATGTGAAGAAATGAGAATCTAAACATAATAATACAATAGTTTGCCCTCCAGCTTCTCAGATGCTTTTAAGTCTGGGTTGCCATGTTCTTAACCTTGTTTTACCATTGTGGAATTCTCACCTAAACCAAACAAGAAACACAATGCACAAAGAATCTAAAAAGTTAGAGATAGAGAATGCATATTTCCATGCAAAAAAATCACTCTTAACATACACATAGAAAGTATTTGATTAGAAAAAGGCTAAAATACTTCTGAACCACAAGATTTGGAGCAAGCAAACATGTGTATACACTTTTATTCTAAGGAGATTAGTGCTGAGATCACAATCTCTACTACATGTCACCATCTTCAATTGGTATTTTAACAAAACAATCAACTCATTCAGATATGTACGCACTTAGAATTCTTTAACATGATTACGAAAGAGTTACCCAGTAAATTTATTCTTTTTATAAGAACAATGTAATAGTAGAATAAATACACAAACAAAGTCTAGAGATATGAATTATGTAATCCACTAAAGTAAAAACTATTAATCATTCATAACCAATTACATTATTATAGTATATGTACCTGATTCATCAGTTTCAATGTAAACGATATGCCAAACTTTGTTGGTACTATAGCATCCCCACGCTTCTTTGAATCAAGTTTTCAGAAATTAACATTCATTGAGGACCACCAAATCCTTGAATAGTAGGGTTACTTGAAAAATTAATAAAGCAAACCGTTCACTGAATTCTAAGTGGGTACATATCTGATTGTCTTCAGGAATCCTGTTTCCTATGAAAAACAATTCTTTTTAAATTCATGTCACCGGCATAAAACAAAATCTTGTCATATTTCATGAATTGGTTCAAAATCAGCATCCAGGTTGCAAAGTCAGATGAGGCATACTCCTTCTCAGCCAAAAGAAATTATAGGTTAGTAACAGTTGACAAAGTATAGATGAACTCAAATCTTGATACTACTACTAAAACTCAACGAAGATAATCAATCATCAGAATTTAAATAAAGAAGATAATCTTTGATTCTATAAATAAGCTAAAATTCAGAGAATTGCCAATAAAAAAATAGTGTCATTACCCAAGGATCCAAAAAAAAGTTTACAATGCTTTACAACACTTCTCTTCAACCAAAATTCGGTCTTTTCACGACAGTACGGTTTCAAAGTAAACCTCTGTACAAAAAAAATAATCATCAAACAAAAGATTCTAAATTGCACATACCAGAGTCAAACTCCAAGAAGATTGCACTTAATTACGAGTTTTAAGGCTAAAAGAAGGATATGAATTATTAATGTCAATAGAAGAAACTAAGCTGCTCCATGTAAGGTAAATACTTCCCATCAAAAGTCAGCACTACACGATCCTTTCCATCCACACCTTTAACTTTGTCGACCTAGTAGTAGAAGTTTATAACTGACATACTTAGATATAAAGTAGAATAAAAAATAAATGAATAAAAAAATCTTGATATGAAAAATCTTGGAATAACTTTACGGAATTTAGGCTAAATTTAGGAGAAAAACATGTAACCCCAATTCCCAAATCTACTTACATGCCATTACCAAACTCCTCATTGATAATTTCTTTGATGCTCTTGCCAAAGTGCATAACTGCTACATTCATCCTAAGAAAGAAATCATAACAACAAATGACAATGAATCAATTGGGCGGAAAACTCATAGAATGGAAGGAGTAAAGTTTAGTGCTTTACCTAACATACCGATGGTCTATGTCAAACTTTATATAAAAGATAACCCAATGCAGAAAATAATTAACTGCATCAGATTCAACTATTCACCTAACCACTTGATAAAAGATATACCAAAATCCAAATCAGTTCTTTGATTTGCTAAATTCATCATAGTTTCACTAAGATCAAAACAAGAAGACTATATGAAGCATAAATCATGAAGCTAGATTGCGGCAAATGCATTCAAGTCATCTTTTTAACCACAAGCACCCATACCGGATAGCCCAAAAAAATCAATATGAACGAATAAACAAAGCTCAAACTACGACTGTGACCAAACCATAATCAAAACAAGTAATGCCATTAGGAAAAAGGGAGAAAAGTTCAAGTAAAACATTAAGAATAGAGAAAATGAAACTAAAAGAGAAATTGGTGAAGGACCCACCTGTAAATAGTGGGTTCTTGGATCAAATTTGGGTTGTAATACCTAAAGGTGGCCTCATCAAGTCATCGAGGAGTCCTTCGATAGGTCTGGCAGGGCAGCGTGCAATATAGGGAGGGTTTAAGGCTTGAGCTAATCTTGACGCCTCAAGAGCTGAGCAATATAAACGTTAGTAAGTCCAGTCTCTGATGTTATCTGATTGTATGATTTACCATATTGGAGCTTCACGGCCTGTAGCCGATGGATTACGCTTGATTTTGCCTTTTTCATTACCAAGCTTTCTCCCTAATACACCTTAACCAAATAAGAAAATAGTGAAAACCAACAGAAGATAACGGCAGAGAAATTCGCTCACCTTCAGAAGAAGAAAGTCTGTCAGGAACCTAATGAACAAAATATGAATGAGAGAGTAAGAGTTACTCTCTCTTTTTCGTCGATGGCCCATCCCTAGGTGGTCTGAGAGGGAGAATCTACAAAAGAGAGGATCCGAAGAAGAATAGATATATATATATATATATATATATAGAAGGATCAGAGCTGAAAATTTGAGAGGAATCGCGAGAGAGAGAAGCAACGATTTGAGCTTCTCTCTAAAAATCAAAGATTTGAGCTTCTGTGAGAGCTCGAGAAGGAAATAGCTTGAGTCCCTCGTCTCCAATTCTTTTAAGTTCAGCCTCCAATTAAGTTCCATTTTTTCTTAATTTTCCCTCTCACTTTTTTCCCTTTTAACAAGAATTGGTTTTACTTGATTCTTAAAAATTCTTGTTGTTTTGAGTTTTTAACAAGATGAGACTGTAATCTCTGTATTTAAACCATGTCAAATGTCATATTTCTTGTAGTGTGCCATGCAAAAATGTATTCTTGACATTTTGATTTAGCTGCCTCATGTAGTAGGTTCAAGTTCAGATCTGAGATTAAAGGAAGAAGCAAGAAAAGCTTTCCTTTTAGATATCCCTACCTTAGATCTAGTTTGCATTGAATGTTAGTTTTGGATAGGTTGTCTAAGAATTCTATTGTTATAAAAAAATTTAAGAATTGGTATTTATTTTAAATTGAGATGGAGGTTCAATAGCTAAATCAATTAACAAAGTTGAAGAAATATCAGAAGGAAACGTAGGCAATTGTGAATTAGGATGTACTGAAGTATCAGAATCAGAGGCAGTATTCTCAATAATACTATTGTATATACAAATATTATATTGATATTGATGTTTGTATCAGTATGTGCACCTGTTTCATTATTATGCAGAGTTTGTGTAGGCAGAAGAGATGTAATGAGAGGGAACAAATTTAAAAAATGTGCACCAGATTGTAACTTCCAACCAAATTATGGTGCTAAGGAAAAAATCAATCTAAGAGTTGCCTTCTTCATTACAGGACTGAATATCTCCTCAAAATTTAGTCCTGCTTCTTGATGATATCCCTTAGCTACTAACTTGGCGTTGTGCCGAGCAATACTACTATATGGGAGGTTGTATACACACTTGCACCCCCTCAGATTTTTTTTTGTGGTAATGGAACCAATGACTAGGTTTGATGAGATTGTAAGGCATTAATTTCTTCAATCATTGCTTTAGTCCAAACTGGACATTTTGAAGAAAGAGAAATGGAGCATTGGAAGGAGTTTTGACTGCATTTAACCTAATAATTGAATCAATAGCATATGGAAATACATGTTCATCAAATACTACGTGCCTTGAGGTATATATTTTGTCATTACATTGGTCAAAGAACATATATCATTTATATTCCAAGGCATAGCCTACAAAAACACATTGTTTGGTCTTAGGCTACAGTTTACGGGAATTGTAATGTTTCAACAATGGAAAGCAAGCACAACCTAGAGTTTTGAGTTGTGAATAGTCAGGAGGATGACTATGAAGAATTTCATACGTAGAGATATTATTGGTTGTGGGAGAAGGCAACCTAGTTATGATATAGAGAGTTGTGGAGAATGCATGGAACTAGAATTTCAAATGGGGAGAGGCCTTATACTTCGTGGCAAGTGAAATTTCAACTAGGTGTCTATGCTTTCTTTCAGTAACACCATTCTGTTCACGTGTGTATGGGAATGACTTTTAGTGGAATATGTTATTTTCTTGCAAGTATTTCTTAAACAGGGAACTAGTGTATTCACCATCCCCATCACTCCAAAGGTTTTTAATATGTGTTGACAACTAGTTCTCAATATAGGGTTTAAATCTTTGAAATATTACAGTAACTTCAGATTTTTAGGTGAGGGGAAAGATCCAAGTGTATCTTGACTTATCATCAGTTAAAGTCACATAATATCTAAAGCCATTGATAAAAACAGTGGGTGAAGGATCCCAAACATCGAAATATATTAAATCAAGCAAGGAGGAAGAATAAGATTTAGACAGATTAAAGGGAAGCTTTAAAACTCTACTGAATAAGCAACTTTGACAGATACAAGAGTTTGATTCAGAATTACAAGATATATGTGCTTTTCCTAAAATTTTATAGACAATTACATTGGTAGCATGTCCTAGCCTATCGTGGCAAGTAGTATCAATGATCCTAGTCCCCAAGAATGCTACTAATACAGAAGTAAAGTCTGATGCAAGTGAAGAACATGTTAGAGACTTTGATGAGGGAAAATGATAAATGCCATTTTTACTGGCATTTAAAGAAAAGGTGTGAGAAGGGACACTTAATGAACTTGAACCTATATGTGTAATGGGTAGGTGCTTCCCCTTTCCAGTAGCTATGCTCTTTTTTCCAATGTACTCAGAAGGTTGGTGAATATTACTCAAATCCGATATAACATGTGTGCTGCATCCAATGTCAGCCAATTGGAAAGGAGATTCTGAAGAAAATGATTAAGACTGCATCATGGCATCCATAGCAGCTACTTGAGAAGGTGGGTTCTTTCCTTGGAAAGAAAAGTTCATGCGGTGATAACAATTAGAGCCCTCTTCCGGCAGATTTGGCAAAACACTCTATTGCCTTCATTTATATCAGGAGAATTCACCTTGTTGCTTGTGAGATTTGGCCTGGAGGTCCTCCAAGAACATATGGTGTTTGGCTAAAATTTATCATGTTTATTTCTTTGGTTTAGAATTGCCTCTTCTTGAGAATTGAAACATTTCACTTCGATTGGAGCCTCTTCCACCTCTCCTTCAATTAAAACCCCCTTTCTGAAAGTTTTCTTCTCTTCCGGCCATATATGCAATATTTTGAATGGCCAAGAAGGTTGTATTCTGAAACAAGGAATCACCTTATTTCCATTGTGACTCTATGAACTTCTCCTCTTACTTCAAGATGACATGTAATTCCTCCAAAGTTAATGGATCATCTCTAGTTCTGATATAGGTTCGAAGGGTGTTAAATTTAGAAGGTGATCCATTAATTGTATATATGAGGATGTCCTCATCCTCTAAATGCACAAATACAACAGCATGCTTATCTTTGAATTCTTTAATTCTCTAGATATTGTCATCTACTGACTCATTTGGTTTCTTTGTTACAAGTTGTATGCTTGATTTAAGTATAGGGTGGTGGATCTAGCGAAGAAAGAAAATCTCTTTTCAATCGAACTCCATACCTCTTTGGAGCTCTTACAACCCACGACATAAGACAGAGCCATGGGTGAGAGGGTGGCGTTGATGAGAGTCATGAAGTTCTGGTCATGAGTGATCCATTACTCATATTTTGGGTTAATTGTAGTGGTGGGTTCTCCTTTATCATTTTCATGATACTTTCTTGGACATGTTAAAGAACCATCCACATCTATAAAGATTGAGTGTGCCTTCAAGATAGAGGTTATTTGATATTTCCAAAGGAGAAAGTTGCTCAAATCCAACCTTATAGAGATCAAATTGCAAATGTTTAACAACAACAAGATGGGTGAACGACCCTGGGTTGAGGTTTCAGGATTTGCAGCAGCCATTGAGATTTTTGTCTTTCAAATGGATCTGATACCATGTGAAGATACAAGAAAAGATGTAGGCTTCTGATAGAAGATGAAACAGAAGAAAGAAAAGGATGAAGAAGATCATGACATAAAAAGAGATAGAGGGTGTGAAGCAAGTATATCAGAATATTATCTTGCATTAGTGAAACCATAGAATCCAGAATAGACTATTAATAGAAGAGAGAAATCATGATAAGTAACTGTCAAGCAACAAGTTAGTTAAATCAATGACTTATATCAACATGTTATTGACTTTTACACTCAACACATTTGTCATATAGAGTATAAAAGGTCCTTTTAGGGATTTAAGAATAATAAGTAGACAATATTATCCAAAAATAATTCTCATTTGCTTGTCACTTTTAATATATTTTAGATATACAAATCATACTATGGAACAAGTGGTAAGGTAAAGGGAATGACTTTCAGAGGGATCAAACATTAAATAATATATGTAGATCGCTATATGATTATAAATTGGATTCTTGTTGGAGTTAATGCACTGTGGAAGTCACTGATGATTTTTTTCATCAAATCAAGAATCAAAGGTTGATTATATTATACAGTGTATTTAGTATTTTATGTTTTAAAAAATTTCTAGATGTATCTCTTCTCTTCTAGTATAAAAAATAATACTTGCAGGTATCCGATTGATGTATCCATAAATTTTTAATATAAAGAGCTCTGTGGTAGCAACTCAAGGTTTTCAAGTCAAGTTTTACTTTGTTTGAACCATCAATTTCGATCAAGGTGGTATCATAACAGTGTTTTAATCTACTGGATTCCATTAGAGAAGAAGAGCAATAAAGATTCATCGTCTAGACAGATTGTCTGCATATCTCAACTAATTGTTCCTTTCTTTAGGGGTGGAAATTACGAGTATTGAAAGGTTAAAATAAGGACTGTACTTCTTCTGATTATGGAGTATCATGGGAAAAAGGCAACGTAGACAATAAAATGAAATGCAACTTTCTACAATACAAAGTTAAAAACATGAAACTGATCGTATGAGATATGCTAAGAGTCTTTCAAAAATCCAAAATGGATTACTTCCACTATTTTTTTTCCAGGATTATTAAAGCCATTGCAGTAAATCAACTTGATAGATACTTCAAGAGGATTTTCCAAGGTGAGAACAAATTAAGACAGATCATGCTCCAATCGCTATGCAGAGAGTTCGAGATTCTAGAAATGAAAGACTTTGAGAGCGTCTGAGATTATTATTCTAGATTATTTGAAGTTGTCAATCAATTAAAATGTTTGGGGAAGTGATTGAAGACAACAAATCAAGTAAATTTTACTAAAAAGAGAATGATGAACATGACAACGTATTCTATGTTTTTCGTTCTGATTTTGTATAGATAAACAATACGTTGTACGTTGAAAGTGGTTGTAGTACTCACATGTCTTGTAGTAATCACATGTATGAAAACCTAACAAATTTCCATGACATTGATTCTATAGTTACTTCAGACGTGCAAATTGACAATTGCTCTCTTATTGAAGTAAAAGGCAAAGAACCATTTCGAGCGATACACACAAAGGTCCTAAGCATATTAGAGATGCATTATACATTTTTGAATCTGAACACAGTCTTCTCAGTTCGAGATACCTCATTGAAAATAACTATCTTGTTCATTTTGAAAATAACAACCTGGACCCTTGTTATGTTTTTTGCATGGACGGTTTAGAATCAGTTAAACACATTTTCTTCGATTGTTCAATGGCTCGAAAGCTGCTGTCTCCCCTACTTGGTAAATTCGACTTCAACCCGTGTGCTACCTCTTAGAGTGAATCTTATTAGCAAGCTTATTCTTTGTAAAACTGACCAGATTTATATTTCTTTAAGCCCTAAGCTTGTTTTCTCCTGCTATGTTTATTGCTTATGGATTGAGAGAAATAGGAGGTTGTTTCTAGGCAAAATTCTAGATTCTCATTTATTATCTAGGAAAACTAGACTTATGGTTAAAGATAGAAACCTAGACCCTTGCTGTGTTTTTTGCGTGGATGGTTTAGAATCGGTTCAACACATTTTCTTCAATTGTTCAATGGCTTGAAAGGTGTTGTCTCCCCTACTTGGTAAATACGGCTTCAACCTGTGCTACCTCTTGGAGTGATCTTATTAGCAAGCTTATTCTTTGTAAAAATGACAAGAGATATATTTGTTTAAGCTCTAAACTTATTGCCTCTTGCTTTATTTATTGCTTATGGATTGAGAGAAATAGGAGGTCGTTTCTGGTCAAAATTCTAGATTCTCATTTATTATCTAGGAACCAACGATAGCGTTTTTTAAATGCAATGGAAACCCTACCATATGGGTTTTTTAAATGTCATGGTAACCCTACCATGGCATTTTTTAACCGCTATGGTAACCCTACCATGACATTTTTTAAACGTTATGGTAGCCCTATTACAGCATGGTAGCCCTATTACAACATTTTTAAATGCTGTGATAAATTTTTTTATAGCATTTCTTATAGCCATGGTATATTTTTCATAGCATTTTTGAAAGTTGTAAAAGACCTTTGATAGCATTCTTTTCATTTAAAAAATGTTGTGAATAACTAATTCGGTGAACATACTTATTCTTGCAGTTGGACAAACTTAAAAAATAATAACTTTTCGACAAAATATCACAAAATAATAAAATTATATAACGTTTTATTTAATTACTCAAAATTGTTATAGACTATTGTTCGCTAGAAATCATAGTTCCAAATGACAAATACATATTGAATTTTTACATAGAACAAGAAAAAGTAATATATCCTAAAGAGAAATATTAAAATCTAGTAAGACTTCAAATCTAATTATGAAGCTTCAAAAATAGGTGTTGTTTGTTGTAGAGGCAAGATGTGGTTTGCTTGCTTCTGTTGACAAAACTATGGGAATGATACTACTTGAGATCATGTAGCAATAAAAGGTCCAAGGAAAAATAAAATAATAGTAACATAATACTGCAACACAGAAAAAATAAGGCCAATTTGAATAGTGAATAGGTGAGGTCGTATATCCAGCATGAAACTTCTCTTTACTCTCTCGTTACATTACTCAGAAAGCATAGACCAAAAAACTTATGTTTACAGTTTTTTCCTTTGTCAAGAATGAAAATAAAAAAAATGCATTCAGTTTGTGATTTCACATACTCCTGCTTTACTTGCAAACAAAAATGCCACTAAGAGAGTAAGAAGAGAGAGAACATAATGGGACATCATGTGCATATCAGAACTGAATCTGATTGATTAAATCCTAACTAGAGTAACAGGGTTTCTTCGAAAAATCAATACTCAGTTCATTATGTGGGATGCAAACCTAACTGATTTAAAACCTCCCATTACTAGCACATTCCTCAACAATTGACATCATGACATTTGGTTGTAGTCTATCCAATTTTCTTTAGTTCTTTATGAAAGTTTGTCATAAATAATCTATTCAAAATAAAATTTCAGTAGCCTTAATAGAAGCAACAAAAATAATATGCTTCTATGTGTATAAGCCAAAGTTAGAGTGTGAAACAATGGATGAAACTAAAAATTTGATTCAAGATATTTTAATTTTGACAGATTGTAAAAATGCCAATTGCCAATCACAGAACGTTTGAGGATGCTAACCTTGGGCAGCATCTATATCAATATAAAATCTCATTTACTAATTCAATCGTAATATCCGATAAAAGTGACCAAGTTCTTATGATGACCTATATTATGACAACGCCTGAAATCTTTCTCACTTCAACCCTTCTTTTAGATTACTATTACTTTATCAAAGAAAAAAGAACAAACTCAAGAGAACACAAACTTGAAGTGTTTATTATTTTTTGTCTGAGATTGAAAAAGACAGTTGAAAGTGTATGTCAACCATGATCATTAGTGTAAACAACATTAGCAAACACATAGAAAAGTTGTGAGCACATGAGACAAGGAATTTATCAAAAGTTAGTGGAACAAAAAGAAAAACTATACAATTGTCAAAAGAAACCACAACATAATTGATCTATCATGCTAGGAGATTACCTTGTCTCCATCATTCACTAGACGTAAAGCACAATTAATCAACGATGTCAACATATAGGAATTTGAATTTAAATCTACGAAAAAAATTAACAATTATTAGAAAAGTATAAATGCAACAATACATGTGCGAGAAAATTGGGCAGAGCTTAGATCACCATGATTTCCCACCCCATCAACGTGTTTCTTTCAATGACTTCCAGGTACTTTCAACTTCTGGGAACGTGCCGATTTCTGCTAAATATGATTGCATATCAGCAATCACACACATAAATGTATAATATGCTTCCACACATATTATGGTAACAAACTCAATTAAAGGAATCATGTAACTATTTTTTTTTTTGGGATGAATATTTTTGAACTAGACAAACAAAACATAAATTACCTTATAATGAATCATGGAGAAAATTTACCTGAAGACATTCTTCCCCTTCTCTGAAAGCACTATAAACAAAACAAATTTATGAAGAAATAGATTTGGAATATTCAGGAGTAAAAAGATTTGACAAATAGAAAACATAAGAAAAGAACTTTCATGATCACATGGGAAGATCCAAAAACTTCCAATGCTTGAGAAAATCCAAGAACCTTAACGACTTTCATGACACCAACCTAACCTATATTTTATTATTTACTAGAAGAGACAATTATAGACCATGTACTAGCTAAGTGAAATAAAAAAAATCAGAATTCTTTTACAAGTGGTGACGAAGACCAAGTTAGTTGGTGGCGTAAAATCTACCACATTAGGAAAAAATAGAATTTCATAAGTTGAAATATGAACAATATAACTCAGAGATATCTCTAAAAGCTAAAAGAAACATATAAGTTTGAAACATGAACACAGTAACTCAGGAGGTTTGCATTACATAGTAACCAAACTAGAAAAAATATTCCTCAAAAACCAGAAATCAAGAAATGAGAAGCAAATAGAATAAGAGAGCCAGAGAATTTGAAATATTAACCAACAAAAAATAAGATAACATTTTTTTCTTTCAATACAAAGGCATAAGTTGACTAAATAAACCTCAGAAACAAGATCTTTCTTAAAAGAACAACCCAATTATGCTAAATAAACCTTCAAGTATCACAAAATATCATTCTTGCAATGTCAAAAGTCCATCAATTTCAGCCTTCACAGTGGAACACTAATGGGTGAAGAGCAAAAGAAAAATCTCAATATCGTTTATATTTTAGCCAAATTCACGTGCAGCCAATGATTATTCACTAAAAAAACAGTGAGGAAAGTTGGATATAAATAACTTACATAATGCTTTCAGTAGATAATTTTACAGTCAATAAGTTATCGAACAAACAAAAATTTATAACAAATTTGAAGTCATTTTTAGTAAATGTTTGGTACATGGTTGAGAATCTCATAACAAATGGACTTCTTAGAATTCAATTAGTGACCTCCAAGAAATATAGATTGTTCAGAGAGCAAAAGAAGTAACCCGCGACAAGTCAAAGATAGGTTAAAAACGAAAATAAACGATGTAAAATAAACCATAGACTTTAAAAAACGATATGAACCATGATTGCTATTAATCAAATATACTATTTTCAAAATAAACCATAGAAGCATATCTAAAGGATTTAAAAGACCATCAAATACTATTTATGATGCCATAAAATCAGTCCTAAGAGACATCCATGTTTTTCAGTAACTTTGCTTCTATCTTTAATAGACAACATTTCAGAATCTGCAGAGAAATAACAAAAATTGGTTTAAAATGGGAAAAACCAACTAAGTCACTCAACCTTCCAAGCAACAAAAGTGAGCAAAGCTGATGGCAACTGTTGGACCAATCAAAGTTAATTGAAGCACAAGTGAGATGAAAAAACATTGAAATTAGTAATCCGTTCAACGATTATAAACATGAAAACAAAGGCAAATTATTTTTGCAAGTGAACAGTTCATATGTTCTTGAAAATAACGATACGATACACAAAAGTATTGAGAGAAGCTAAGTAATTTGACAAAAAATTGCCAACATAAAATGAGTCCTACCATCTATTGCATAAGGGGAAGCAACACTCCACTTGGAACCATGCCTTAAATTATTTGATTATGAGAAATAGCAAACACTAAAATAGAAACAATAAGAATTTCACATACTAATAAAATGAATAAACTTTTTTTATCAGCAATGTTATCAAATTTTTATAGCCTTCACTAGAGCTTAGAATTATTTTTCCTTACTATAACTGGAGTGGAGCAAGAGCTGAACTACATGTCCTAGTAGTAATGCCTTGATAGTAAGTTATAGTATAAGAGAGAAAAGAAAAGCAAAGTGTGAATTCTTCAACAAATTGAAAAGAGAGAAATATATAAAACAAATAATAAGTGAAACCACAAGCACCAAAATTCACAAGCACAAAACATCAGAGAAATCAACAATCCCAAAACCCAGTCAGACACAAGATTCCTCTGGAACTAGAAATTAAAACCTTCCAACTTTGAACCACCAACAAAAATAAACAAACATAGATTAACAAAATGAAGATAACATAAACTACTCGCTTATTTCGTAACATATCTCAACAATATGAACTATATTTAAAAGCCCATCATAGGAAATTTAAAGCATAACATGGAATTAGGGATTTACCTGAAATAAAAAGAAGATGCGATTGGGAGAAATTCATGCTGGTAAATGAAAACCATAGAGCTTAGAGCGAGGCCTTTGAGAGCGAGCTGAGATAAAGGGATTTGAGAGAGAGCCAATGACGAGACAGAGCTTAGAGAGGTATCTATGAGAGAGAGCGCAAAGAAATAGCTGCGAGAGAGAATCTTTGACAGAGAGCTGAAAGAGAGAGTTTTCGGTTTTGTGTGTTATGCTCAAATTGATTTTGAAAAAAGAATAAAGTTTTATCAAAATAATCAAAATGCATATTATTTTGTTATGGTCCTGACAGAAAAGCTTATAGATTATATAATATTGATACTAACAAATATATTTAGTAAAGATGTTTCACGAGGATGCTTCTTGGTCTTGGAAAGAAAAGAAAGTACAGGAAAATCCTTGCATTATTTCTTAAGAGTCACCCAGAATTTTGGAGCACCAAGAAAAGTTGATTTCTCACCCAGATGCTGGTATGGCATCCTCAAATCTTCACCATCTGAATTGGATGGTGACTCACCTCCAAAAAGAGCGAGAAGGCATAGCTAAATTTATGAGTATTTATAAGGGGGTCTTCTCGAGAAGTAGGTTAACTACAAAGTTAAGCTAAAAGCGATGCAAATGGTCTACGTATTAGTGATAAAACCGACTAACTTTAAAAGGGCTAGGATGAAGGCTCTTTATTGTTAAAAGCCTCAAATGTGCCCATCAGAAAACTGAGAATTAAGTCTAGCCATTTTCAATGTGATACTTTGAACTTCTTTATCCCTTAGCATAGCGTTCAAATATGAAATGAAGAAAATATGAAGAAACAAAGTGTCTTTTGGGAGAAGAGGAAAACAAAAAACTAAAAAAATACTGAGTAATGGAGTTTCATTTTGTAAGCATACGGATTAGAAGGAAAAACATGAACTAACCTGGCTAAACTACTATGTCTATTATTGTGTATTTCACGAAGCTAAAAGGTCAATGGGATGAGCTTACTACTCTTCCATCATGCTCATACAATTTTTTATGGGACTTCGGGAGTTTTACTCATATGCTTTTGGGCACATTTTTATTAAATAAATCACTTCTTTCCATTAATAAAGCATTATCATTGGTATTAGAAGAAGAACAGCTGAATCAAGAGACGACGAAACCCTCCACTGAAGCACCATAAGAAGCGTCTACGCAAAATAGGACCTCAAATCTAGCTTATATTTTGAATCCTACTCCTATAATCAGAGTTCTGTGGCATTTTCCTTGTAATCCATATACTTACACAATGAAACTCCAATATTCAGTATTTGTTTAGTTCTTTCTTTTCCTATTCTCCCAAACGACACTAAAATTATTCATTTTTTTACATTTGAAGGCCATAAAAGGGGGAAAGATGTTTAATGAATTATATTATGATAAACCACATACTCAGCCACCTCAGTCTCCACATAAGCAGTCTTTAAAACCTAATGCCACATCAGCACATATCACTAAAGGAAGAGAAATTAGGGCATATTTGCTTACTATTGGCTGTTCGCCTTGCATTCTCTCGTGCTCTTCATGCACAATCCTTTATAATCCTTTATGTGTAACAAACTCACCTTTATGGATAATATATACGTTTGCTTCTCAGTAGTGAGGTAAGTTCACACTAATTTACTTCCATTCTAAACTTGGTATAAGAACGGGTTCGTCTTCCTCGCCTCCGACGACCAACAAAATGGAGTCCAATGCTCCTCAAGCTGCGATGCAAACCATCAATGTAGCCAACACATAAAATAGCAGTGAATCCTTAAGAGTTATGAACAGAACCCTGGATAGCTTGAATCCATTCAAGAACACTTTGAATGTTACTCTGTCGATAAAGCTTGACCGCGACAACTTCGTTCTATGGAAATCTCAAGTAGTACCTGCAATCATTGGACATGGGTTGAGTGAGTACATCTTTGGAACCCAAACCCCCCTCCATAGACTCAACCTAATGGAGCAATCGACCTAGAATTTCTAGCCTGGATGATAAGTGATCAGCTCTTATTAAGCTGACTTTGCTCTTCGATGAGTGAAAGAGTTCTCGGCTCAATGCTATAATATAATAGCACAAAGAGCCTATAGAATGCCCTTGAAAGGGCCTTTGCCAGTCACTCCAAATCATGACTCCTAAAACTAAAAATTCCTTGAATAATACCCTAAAGGCCTCAATTAAAATCTTAGACTAGTTTGACAAAATAAGAAGCATAGTAGACAACCTCCTCGCAGTCGGTAATCCAGTGGGTGAACAAGACCTGATGCTGCATATTCTAAATGGTTTGGGCCTTGAATACGACTCAGTTGTGGTCAATGTAACCTCTCAAGCTAATTTCCTCACCATTGAAGAAGTTGAAGCCTTGCTCATGAGTCATGAAAGTTGTATTGAGAGATAAAACACAGAACAACTCACATTAGTGGTCTAACAGGAACTATAACAATTACATCCGGTCTAACAACAACTCCACTCAGTACAGATGGGCTCAAAGAGACAATCGAGGTGGTAGGTCTAACAACCCCAGAGTCATTTGTCAAGTTTGCACAAAACCATGTCACACCACCACTTCTTACTGGTACAAGTTTGATAAAACCTTTCAAGGTATATCTCAATACTTCAGTCCCACCTCACTTCAGAGTCCTACATTTGGAACACCTAACTCCAACCTAGGTGCCTTTTTTGCTGCTCTAAAGTCAGTAATTGATTCCTCTTAGTATGTAGACAGTGAAGCTGCTAATCATATCACTGCAGATAATGGCAATCTAAGTGTAGCAAATGACTATCAAGAATAGGAAAAGCTAACTGAGGGGAATGGTAAGGCTCTCTCAATCAATCATGTTGGTTCTACTCTCTTTAACTCTACCCCATATCCTCTTAAACTGCTTCAAATAATTAGGTTATCTACTATCACTAAATCTTTGATTAGCATTTCTAAACTAACACAAGATAACCATGTTTATGTTCTTTTTTACTCCACCTTTTATCTTGTAAATGACCTACCAACAGGGATTGCTCTTCTCCATGAGATGCTTAAGGATGGACTGTATGAGCTCTTTTTGCCAAGGAAAGGACAAGTTGTTGTTGTATCGTGCAATGTCTTTCTATCACTAACTGGTCACCCTCCTTTGTCCACCTCTAGTCTGCAATCTAACTCTAGTGTCAATAAAAGATTACCTATTTTACATCTTGACTCCAAGTGTCCAAGTTGTGTTGTTTCAGTGTTGCAGTCTAGTGAGTGTGATATCTGTAAACATGCTCCAAGCTATCATGTAATTACTTCATCTAATACAAAAGGTTTTCCATCTGTCTCTTATTTAACTCATGTGACTCCTGTTAATATCCAAACGTGGCATTATACACTTGGAGCGGCTCATCCAGAATCAGTCTTGCCACTCTAAAAATGGCCAATATTAAACATAACACTCATAAACTACAATTCTGTGACTCATGCATCAGAGGGAAAATTCATGTTCAAACCTACCCTACTACCCCAACAAGAACTACCCAGCCTCCTCAACTCATTCACACTGACCTCTAGGGCCCAACTTCAACTACACTTAACTTTGGGTACAAATACTATATTCACTTCCTAGATGATTTCACTAGGTTCACATGGGTCTACCCCTTGAAGCTCAAGTCTAAAGGCTTACCTACCTTCCTATACTTCAAAAAAATGATTGAAAAATAACTTGGTCTGCCCATTAAGGTAGTTCAGTCAGATTGGCGTGGGGAATACAGAAGCTTTAAAAAGCATCTTCATAATGAAGGAGCCTTATTTAGACACCCCTGCCCTCACACACATAACAAAAATGGTAGGGCAGAAAGAAGACACAGACACCTTCTAGAAACTACACTCACACTCGTCTCCTAAGCATCCATGCCTCTATCTTTTTAGTGGGAAGCTATCAATACAGCTTCCTTTCTGATTAATAGATTACCCACACCCATACTTAATAACAAATCTCCCTTTCAAATTCTCTTCAGCAAAATACTAGACTACTCATTTCTCAAGGTCTTTGGCAGTGCCTGTTTCCCGCATCTAAGGCCTTATAAATCCAACAAACTTGATTTTAGATCTGATCTATGTGTTTTCATAGGCTACTCCCATCTGCATAAGGGTTACATGTGTCTCCACTGCTTTGGAAAAGTGAATACTGCTATGAATGCCATCTTTAATGAGTATGTGTTTCCTTTTGCCTGTGGTTTTCTATGTCCTTCCTCCTATGAGTCTGTAATACAATACATTCTCCATGCCTGGTTTGTCTTACCTGTTTCTAGAGACATTATTCTACCAGCAGCACCATATTCCTCTTCTGGCACAAGTTCTTACAGGCATTCCTCAACTTCTCAAACTGGTAACTTCTCTACTCCTCATCTCTTTCCCACTCTCCTCAACCCCCCTCACCTACACCAATACCCACTCTACATCCATCACCATCACCCTCTCCTGCACCCACACACACAGTAAATATTTATCATATGGTTACCAGATCCAAAGCTGGAATATACAAGCCTAAATCCTGTTCTGTTAGTTTTACGACCTGTTTTCAACTATAAAACCGACTACTATTAAGGAAGCATTATCTTCTCCTACATGGACACAAGCTATGCAATCTGAGTTCAATGTTCTTCTTCAGAATCATACATGGGATCTTGTTCGCTACTAACCTGGTATGCACCTTGTTGGAAACGAATGGGTCTTTAAGCTGAAGTTCAGCCCTAATGACAATGTGCAGAGACACAAAGCTCGTTGTGTGGCCAAGTGGTTAAAGAAGTACCTTGAGCATGGTATGAACAGCTCAAATCCACCTTTGTGCAACGAGGCTTTCACCCCACTCATTCAGACACTTCCCTATTTGTCCTACATCAACATAACAGGCTGATCTACATCCTAGTCTACGTAGATGACATCTTAGTGACTGGAAATGATGACAGATTTATTGAACAACTCATTACTAACCTACATATTGCATTCTCTCTAAAAGACATGGGCCAAGTCCATCACTTTCTTGGAATTGAAGTGACTTCCTCACTGCTGGGTTACACCACTCTCAGTCTAAGTACATTGGAGATCTTTTACATAAAGCCTCTCTTACTACTACCAAGGCCTGCTCTACACCAACATCTCCTTCCATCAAGCTTTCAGCCAGTGAGGGAAAGTCACTTTTTTATGCAACCTTGTCTAGGAGTATCTTGGGAGCTCTACAGAATGCCAACATTACCAGACCCGATATACAATTTACTCTGAACAAACTCAGCTAGTTTATGCATAAACCCGCCATCATTTACTGGCAGGCATGCAAACACATTCTCAGGTACCTAAAAGGCACAATTACTGGGAATTCTTCTCAAACAAATATCTCACTACTCAATCAAGACATTTTCTTATGAGGACTTGGCTGGGACCATTAATGACAGAAAGTCTATTGGAGGGTATGCTGTCTACCTTAGGGACAGCCTTGTATCTTGGTCCTCCCAGAAACGCCAAGTTGTAACCCACTAAAGTACTAAGAGCGAGTATCGAGCTCTTTCTCATGCTGCCTCTAAGATAACTTAGCTTATATCTCTCCTTGTTGAGCTTCATGTCATTGTCTCCTCTCCACCAATGCTCTAGTGTGATAACCAAGGTGTTTTCTCACTGGCTTCTAACCCTTTCTAACATGCCAAAACCAAACACATTGAAATTATGTTTATTTCATGAGAGATAATGTTCTGGGCAAGAAAATTCTGATATAGTATGTGTCCTTTGTAGAACAAGTGGCTGACATCTTCACCAAACCATTTTTAGGCACTCAATTTCTTTTCTTAAAGGACAAGGTCAATGTGGTGGACAGCCCATTGAGCTTGAGAGGGGATGTTAAAGCATATACTCAGCCACTTCAGTCTCCACATAAGCAGTCTTTAAATCATAATGCCACACTAGCACATATCACCAAAGGAAGAGTTAGTTAGACATCTTTGCTTGCTATTGGTTTTTAGCCTTGCATTATCTCATGCTCTTCATGCGTAATCCTTTCTAATCATTTGTATGTAACAAACTCACGTTTATGGATAATATATATGTTTTCTTCTCAGTAGTGAGGTAAGCTTACACTGATTTACTGCTCAATACTTCCATTCTCAACTTACTACATTTTCTAAGAACTTGTAGGCTTAATTCTCAATTTTCTAATGGACCCTTTGGGTCTTATAACCATACAGAGCCCCAATCCTGGCCATTTTTAAAGTTAGTGACTTTTATCAGTAACACAGACCCCATTTGCTTGGCCTTTGGCCGAACTCTGTATTCAACCTACTATCCGTAAAGTCCACCTTAAAATCTTGTAATTTTTTTTGTAACGAAAGAAGAGATGCAAATAAATTTACAAAAACAAAATTCAATCAAGATGGAAAAGTTCAAAAGCATAAAGCGAGACTTGTGAAAAAAGGGGTTACTAGAAAATCATGTATCTATTTCTGTCATACCTTTGTTCCTATTGCTAGGCTTGAAATAATAAGAAGCTAAATTGCCCTTGCTACTAAAAAACACTGGAAACTTTATTAGCTTGATGTTCAATCATCATTTTTAGGTGGGATTTCAAAAGAAGAATTATATGTTGAATGACTTGAAGGCTTCAATAAAGGAAGTGAATATTGTTCATTAACTAAAAATGGTCCTTTGTGGGTTAAAACATGCACCATATTCTTCGTATGAAGAAATTGATCAATATTTCAACTAGAATAAGTTTCTAAAAAAATGTGAATACTTTCTATACATTAATGAAAAGTGGATCAGTGCTTGCTGTTTTCATATACATACGTTGATGAATTGGTTTTCATGGAAAATTGATGACAGGATTTTTCTTCAATTTAAGAAAATCAGGTATCTATTTCTGTCATACCTTTGTTCCTATTGCTAGGCTTGAAATAATAAGAAGCCAAATTGCTCTTGCTACTAAAAAACACTGGAAACTTTATTAGCTTGATGTTCAATCATCATTTTTAGGTGGGATTTCAAAAGAAGAATTATATGTTGAATGACTTGAAGGCTTTAATAAAGGAAGTGAATATTGTTCATTAACTAAAAAATGGCCCTTTGTGGGTTAAAAGATGCACCATATTCTTCGTACGAAGAAATTGATCAATATTTCAACTGGAATAAGTTTCTAAAAAAATGTGAATACTTTCTATACATTAATGAAAAGTGGATCAGTGCTTGCTGTTTTCATATACATACGTTGATGAATTGGTTTTCATGGAAAATTGATGAGAGGCTTTTTTTTCAATTTAAGAAAATCAGGTATCTATTTCTGTCATACCTTCGTTCCTATTGCTAGGCTTGAAATAATAAGAAACCAAATTGCTCTTGCTACTAAAAAACACTGGAAACTTTATTAGCTTGATGTTCAATCATCATTTTTAGGTGGGATTTCAAAAGAAGAATTATATGTTGAATGACTTGAAGGCTTCAATAAAGGAAGTGAATATTGTTCATTAACTAAAAAATGGTCCTTTGTGGGTTAAAAGATGCACCATATTCTTCGTATGAAGAAATTGATCAATATTTCAACTGGAATAAGTTTCTAAAAAAATGTGAATACTTTCTATACATTAATGAAAAGTGGATCAGTGCTTGCTGTTTTCATATACATACGCTGATGAATTGGTTTTCATGGAAAATTGATGAGAGGCTTTTTCTTCACTTTAAGAAAATCAGGTATTTATTTCTGTCATACCTTTGTTCCTATTGCTAGGCTTGAAATAATAAGAAGCCAAATTGCTCTTGCTACTAAAAAACACTGGAAACTTTATTAGCTTGATGTTCAATCATCATTTTTAGGTCGGATTACAAAAGAAGAATTATATGTTGAATGACTTGAAGGCT